>JACXGK010014476.1:0-11527 GCA_016801125.1 Novumbra hubbsi
AAACAATAAACCACACCGGGTGTGGCTGTAAAACTAACCTAAGTAGGCTCCCCAATCAGAGTCAACTGATTGCAGCTGCTCTGACTGGGGAGCCCACAACGGCATAGAGATGGCTAGAGGCCTCTCCATGTGCCATGCCCTGAATGGGAGCCCCAAAGCACAGAGATGGCTAGGGGCCCGCATCCAGGACATGACACCATACAATTTTGTAGCATTGTTTTTTCTTATGAAGCGCTGTGAATACTTTCCGGATGCACTGTAAACACCACCCGTCTAACACTCCAGACAGGCTAAAATAAATTTCTAAAAGTAGTTGAAAAAATTTAACTTGTATGTTAACCAAGGTCGGAAGATACAATACTTATTCTCTATGTAGAAACCCAATCCTATTGAAGAGGGAGAGAAAGGGAGAGATTATGATTGCATTGTCATGTCTAATTCCCCTAGCTGAGATGTTTCTGGGGACATTATTAATGTGCCGGGCAATTTCATTAAACTCCCTTTGTGGTCTCTCTGTACCTGCATCCCAAATTGCACCTCATTCAACACAAAGTGCACTAATATAACATGGAACCTGGTGATGCACACTATATTGAATAGTTGGCCATTTGGATTGCGAACTGAGGCATGAGGCTCCAAGCCCTTCGCTCCGTTCATCTGGCACGCTTAGGGTGTGAGCGGGAGGGTGAGAGGGTGGGGATGTGTGGTCCACCCCCTCCCAGAGGTACCCGGTCGAGGGTAAGGGTTGGCAGCCTGGTGACATGGGCCACGGTGACTCAGGGGAAATGGGATTACCGACAGGGACGATGTCAAACCGATGCGGGAGGGACATTAGTACTTCATGGAACCACACTCAAACTGAATCATAGGAATAATAAAAGTGTCAAAGAGAGAAAAAATGCAGGATAATAGAACAGGTTGTAAAAAAAAAAGGAGCAGTAATCTGGACACCACAAAGACCCGCTGGCCCTTTCTAGCCAGCAATGGCCTCGCTTCAGATGAATTATTGAAATGGGTTCCATATCAGAAAGGGAAACACCACATTAATAAGTGATGGAGAATGGAAGACAGTATGCAGCAGCCGAGGAAAGCACGCTGAGCGTCTCTTGCGTGGTCTTTGTCAGTGCTCGGGGGGGGCCCGTCAGGGCTCGGGGGAGAGAAACGGGGAGGCGTGTGGTGGCGGTGGTAATGTCTTTTATGTACTGTACATTGTGTAATTCATTGAGAACAAAATGACATAACGGTCAATGGAAACCAAAATCCTCAACCAACAAAGGGCTGAATTCAAACACACAGCGAAAGTCAAAATAAACAATTGAAATCACAGGCTGTTCCAACTTGCGTGAAATGGGGCCCCCCCCGTGCCTATACGCACTCACAACAACGTCTGGGCATGCTCTTGATAAAACTGCGGATGGTGTCGCCTGACTGATGTTAGTACAAGGATGAAATTCTCAGAGCCATCATCAGACCTTAAGCTGGTGCAGTGGGCCCTGGGTTCCTCATGGTGGAGGCCTCATGTGGCCAGCCTGTGTAGACCAGTTCCTGGATGACGAAGGCATTGATGCCATTGACTGGCCATCGGGTTCCCCAGACCTGGGATAGTATGTATTGGCACATCCAACTCCACCAAGTAGCACCACAGACTGCCCAGCAGCTCACTGATCTTGTTTGCCATTGACCGCTGTTACAACATTTTGTACTCAACGAATTACACAATGTACAGTGTGTATATATATATGCATTTTCATCCAAATATTTATCTGAAAGAGGAGCTGAGGGATTGAGGAATTCAACACATTGCCACTCCTTGATTAAAATCCCTCATCTGTACAAAGAGGAGCTTTGTACATTCTGTCATTTAAGCGTATGCCGATGAACCATACTTGTCCTCTATTGCTTTTTCAAAGTCAAACATACCCTTCAGAGAATATCCCTGACAACAGGTCTAGCCAAGCATGTCAACACAACAAAGCTTCTTAGCATTACTAAAGTCCTAGACTACAAAGTGCTGTCTCAAAGTACACATTGCATCAACACTCAAAATCTCCTAACGTCAATATTCACTGTTGCTAAACAGGCTCTCGACTGACAGAAGAAAAATATGAGAAATCCTCGGCTGTATCTGCAACTGTCTGGTAGAGGCTGAATTTCCCCTTGAAGTGGCCCAGTGGGAGTGCTTCGTGGCAAACTGTGTTCAGAGAGAGGCTGGGTGGAAGGGGCCTCTCTTAATGATTCTTTCAGTGCAAAGAGAGACAGTGAAGGAGTGTTCCTCCCTGGTGGGCCACATTAGAATGATGACATGGGGTCGTGGGGTTGACCAGCGATGCTTCTAAGTCACGGACAAATGGGCAGGTAGGAGACAAACCGCTCTACAAGATTCAAATTGTACTGGTAAGTAATCTTGAGGAAAGGAAAGCGACTAGCTGACAGTATCCAGGGGCTTAGCCAGTGAGAGGTAAAGGTTGAAAGGTGTGAGTTCTTAATGGAGGCCATCTACTGAGCATCTGTGCATTGAGTCCTTCCTCCGACCTCTAGCTCAGGAGGCCCTTACTGGATTCTGCAAAGTGAAATACTTTTTTCTTCTAAAAAGAGAACTGTGCCTGCTGAATAACTGCTGATTACATTGAGATGTTTATTGACATTACCAGTCTTTTGACTAGAACTAGGGTTGGGATAGACAAAGGTTTTCTATGGAGCACTGGTCATTTCACTCTAGTCTTCAGCCGGTAGTTGAAACAGCCACTGTTCCCCTGTGCAGACGCGTTCTCCCAACCCAGTACAGGGTTACTCTGATGACGTTCATGTCTCCTCTAGAGAAGAGGATGTCACCAAAAACTCGACTCCCTGGCACAGATTACTTTTTAAAATGGTCTTGGCTAAAAGTGGAAGACATCAAATGTGCATAGAGCATGAATTATGCACAGTATGCAACCGCTAGTTCATGTCTAGAACTGATAAGTCCCCTGTCCTTACACAAATGAATAAACCAATCAGAATAGACTCTCAATCCAAAGCACGGTAATGTTCCTGGCCAGACGAAGTTGAGGAGCTTGTCCATCATGGGTGTTCAACCAGGCCTGATATGATTGGGATATGCCCTTTGTCTGGTCATGAAGCTGGAGCAGGGTGGTCAAACATGCAGGGCCGTTCGGGTGGCAGGGAACGGTGGATATGATGGGTTGGAGAGGGCCCATTGCTGTGTGGGTTTTCTATAGTAATTATTTTCTAAATTCAATCGTTAGAAATCTGTATTCCCCCTCCTCCCCACTCTAATAAAAGGTCTGCTCCAACATCACCATCGCAATTCCCAAGTATTATGAAATGTGACAAAATGTCATAACAATCAGGTGCACAAAAAAAGAAAAGAGAGAAAGGAAAACAGAGGCAAGGCAGGAAAATATATCAAATATATTTAGTCACTGGGCCCGGGAGTCCAAGCAACGGACCTGCTAACGTGTCTTGGAGAGCCGAGAGGTTTGCTGAAGTAGACAGACGTGTTTTAGACAAGCAAGACAACACCATCTTCTGGCTTATGTGGTTATCTGGATTACAGATCATTGTTTTTAAAGAATATATGTTATTCTTCTAAAGATTAATTTTTTTTATAACTATCTCAAACAACCAGAACAAAAGCTTCCCAGACAATTGTTAGCAACAAACAGTCCCTTAGTCATTTCAATACACGGTGACCTTGAAAACAACACAAGCTGTGAATTTAAACTAAGCATTTAAGGAAAAGAATGAAAAGGCAACTGCATAGAGTCAAGCAGCAATAGCTCTGGTCTCTTCCATCCTGATACACAGTTCAGTAATCTGCTGCAGTGCGGAGCAGTACATCATAAAATGCCTCTAAACGTGTATAAGAGGATGCATTCCAAATGGCACTCCGTTCCCTATACAGTGCACTTCTTTTGACCAGTGCCCATGAGACTATAAGCAATTTAAAGTCATTTGGGATGCTCACTGACTGTCACATCCACTGTATCTTCCCATTTCAGGGCTATATTTGGTCGTGGCTACGACATGTTTACCACATGTAAGTGTGTGTGTGTGTGTGTGCGGGCGGGAGGGCAGAATGACTGTGTTAGAGACATGAGCTATATCTGTCAGAGGAAAACCAGGGCAATCACATCAAGCCACTTCCTTCCTGACTTACTGGCTTGCATCAAAAGGAGTGTAAGCTAATGTCCATGTTCTCCCCTTTGTAACAAGACCGGGCAGTGGGCTGACATTGCCCTCGTCAGACTCAAGAGCAGCGTGTGGATTCCCAATCAGTGATGCTGTGACGGTTGCTCCATTACAGTCTGAACAAAGGGATTCAATCTGAAATAATGGTACAACATCAACCCTATAATAGCACACTAAAAGTAAACGCTTCTGAACTCACAATTGCCTCACGCCTGACTCCTTCAAATTTGCCTGGAGCCGCTTACAGTCGGAGAGCGGCTGCGGCAAATGGCAATCTACATGCCCGAAAAGTGTTCTGTTTCACTCACTCTGTTTACCCTAGTCAAACACACAGACGTCCATGAGACAGACAGACAGACACCCAAAGGTAAAACCTGAAATACGATCATCTGGAGGGCAAAGCTGAACATGGCTGCGGCCCTAATGAGAGAAGAGTAGAGTGGAGGCCAACAAACACGACAAGGACGCAAAACAAGCGAACGGGGGTTTAGTGATCATCCCCCGAAAGAGGAATTAACAAATCCCCTGAGGGGTGAAATAAAACAGAGTCACATGAACAGGGTTCTTTCATGCATAACGGCAAAAACGACAGGCCTATTTTAAAGAGAATGCCTCTCAAAACCCACAAAGCAGATGTTGTTACACCTCCTTGTGAGCCAGAGAAAAACAATAAGCAACAATGTGAATGAATGAGTATTCTGTCTGTCACTAACAGGTGGCTGGATGAATTATGAATGATTAATGTGTGGGTGAGTTCTAAGTGAAAGATGAATGGGAGGATGTTGAAACAATGATGAACGAGTGAGCGCTGAATGAAGCGTGAATGCGTGGCTGGAAAACGAATAGTAAATAGGTGAGCAGTGAATGAATGATGAATAGGTGGCTGGGGAATGAATAGTGAATTAGTGTCTGGGGAATACATTGTAAATTAGTGGCTGGTGAATGAATAGTCAATTAATGGCTAGTGAATAAATAGTCAATTAGTAGCTGGTGAATGAATAGTAAATGAGTGAGTGGTGAATTCATGATTAATAGGTAGGTGGTGAATAGGTAAGACGTTAAACCAGAGGGCATTGTAGAGCCCTCTAGTCTATCATTAATAAGTCAAACACACCAAAGACTGGGCAGTGGGTACAGCCACAGTCCTGATGCATGCAGCATGCACACACACACAGCCAGACAATGGAGGCAAGCTTCAGTATGTTTAATTCAGGCCTACATCTTGGATGCTTGGCTGGCCCAAAGGAAAATAGTGGTGAGGGAAGCATGGCAATGGATGTAGCTAAGCAAACATTTCATTGTGAATCAACTCATTGTGAATCAAAATGCTAAGTGTGCATTCAGCATTAGCTATATTTCCTATACATTGAAAAATATTTATTGAGACGGGAATTTTTTATTTTTCCATTTGAATGATCAGTTAAAGGGCTTCATTGGCAAGGGAAAAATCATAAATTGTGGTAAAAAAACATGAATATAGCTGAACGATTGGTTAAACAAATAAGTAAAAATATTCCAAAGAAAATGGTTTTCAACAATATTTCACTGTTACTAGTACAGAATCTTGTTTTTTAAGAACCTTCAATATTCTTTTAAATCAGAAAATAAATAGAAATGTCATGGACAAAATTGTCACCATAGACTCAATATTTGCCAGCAGAGCCTTTGGCCAAATTACCTGCAATGAAGTGCATCCTATAACCATGGAGGAACATCCTGCACCTCTGTACTGGCAGTCTGGACAACACGTCTTCTGCAAACTTCTCCAGTTCTACCAGATTTGAGTGGTGCCTTCAAACTCCTGTCTCCACTGGATTCTCCACTGGATTCACTGCTGGCCACTTCAGAACAATTGTGTGTTTTGGCTTGAACCATTAGTCCTGAAAACATCATCTGAAATCAAATGATAAAACTATTTCTAGAAGGTGCCAATAAAATGTGCAATAGCTGTGATTGCACACCACAATATTTTCCTAGATTAGATAAATGGTAGTTTTGAGTGACATAGTAAACTGTAAAGCCCAGTGGAGCCAGATCAGCATGTATGACTATTCACGTTTTGTTTTACACTATTACGGTTTCCTCCACTCAAAAAGTCGACTCCCTTTAACGTCTTCAGAAGCATGAAATAATGTCCTACTAGAAGTAAGTACATTAGGTCCCTATAATGTAATGGCTATCATTTGTATCTCTGAAGATGTATTAAATTCACATTGTGATGATATATTTGCTTGACCCAAGGAGAGACAATACATTCAAAGTAGTTCAATGAAGAGGCAACGTCTTTATCTTTTTTCTTTTCTTTCAGTTCAAGGAAATGCTCAGCGATCCCTGACCCTTTGTTTCCCCAGTCCCCGGTCTTCAAGGTTGTTTGTTGAGGTGGAGGCAGACATTACAGTTTGAGCCGATGAGGCAGACAGGCTAAGCGAGGCAAATACCCAGGGGTCACTTTACTAAACAATTATGCGGCCTGCTAGCCAGTATAATGGCAGCCCTTTTTAAAGACAGACTCAGGATTACCAGGGTCTTTCTATCAAGGGTAGGATTTATTATAGATTTTTTAATATATCCGTTGACGTGTTTCGAATAGAGGACACACTATTATCACAATGTTGCGATATCATACCTTTGGGTGTACTGAGGAATGGCTACACATCAAAATGAGCTTGTTTCAACATCAAGTCCACTTCATACACTTTCTCTAGTAATTACGGACATTTTTCCACATTTCAAGCTTATTTTCTTAGTTTCTTCATTGCAGGATAATATACTTGAGGAGGGAAGGCCACTGCCATTTTATACCTCGAGTACTCTACTGCACAGCACAAGTCCTGCACCAAGACATAACATTTACACAGCAACCTGGCTAGTCAAAAAGCACCCAGGGCTTAGTGGACTAAGGAGGCATCCTGCCCCAGGCTGAAGCCAAACACAATTCCATCTATCTACAAAGTCAAGCAACATCCTCCTGTCCTACCAAGTAGACATAGCTACATTACTTCAGACAGACATCCTCCTCCGTGTTTTGCTCTGCAACCGGAGATAACGGGATAGCTCTGACACTGTAGAGCTTCGCTCTCCGCTCTCCTCGGTAAAAAGCGCTGACAACAGATGATGTAACCCTGACGGAGCAGTCTGCAGGCTGAATGTGTTACTGATCACCAGGTGTTGAGGTGGGGTGAATGCCTGGCTCCTGCTGTGCTAAGCACCAGACAAGGAGACGGAGGGACAGACACACCGTAGTTACACTACAGCCATCAAGCATCAGAATCAGTCATAATCCGTCAAAATAAATGACAACTGCTATACTGCTCGCACTGCTTTAAGTCCAGTGGCAGAGGGCACTCTTTACAGAGTGCTGAGGTTCAATTCTCTAGGTGTGGCAGTCTTTTTGAATTGCAATATTTTCTTTCTTTATTTTGGAAGGGTTTTGGTGTAGCGGGATGAATGTCACAGGCAAGATGGCAGGACAACACAACCCCTATAAAGGAGCTCTATGGTAAAGAGTTAGGCCAGGCTGATGTATGATACTAATTTATCAGTATCATACACCATACAGAAAAGGACAGTAAAGTTGTTTAGCAAAAGCTTTTAAAAGAAGCAAGCTAACCACCACAGTCTAGGTTGGAGCCCTGAGTTGCTGGCTGATGAGAGAAAGCCCCGTGGGTAATCCAATTTGGCCAGCATTGAAGTGGGAGTGGGCAGGCCTTGTCATCAGGGGCATCCCAGTCTCATTGCCGTCCTGAGCCTTCTCAGTTGACTCATGCAAAACGGAGGTAATCAGGTGAGTGAACATACCCTTACACACGTCAAGTCACATAACTTCTTGGATGTAAGACCAGTGTGAGGAAGGCAGAAGGGCTTAACGTCAATGCCTAAGCGCAGGATGCTTTACTCAACATCAGAGAAAGAGAGAATGAGTGTGTATATAGTATATTAATATAGTCGATTTTAAACAATTATTCTGTTTTCACTGTGATATCTATACTTGAAGACTGACCAGAACATAGTTGACAGTGACCTCACCAGGGGGTTAGTGATCAGTAAACGCAAGAATTCTCTGTGGAGGTCAGACACAAGATTGTAGCCATACATGGACAATATCCAACTTTGCTTTTCCTGTTTCCCCGGTACGTATGGTCATACTGAGAAGTTAGCACTGGAGTTGTCCAAGTGGTGAACAATGTATCCCTGTAATGTATCACCGGAGTCCAGAGAGCAAGGTGAAAGCAACCAGGACATTGTTGTCAGAGCAACGGGGAACAACGGCGCTAAAACAGCTGTAGAACAATGTCTCTCTGGAACCCATCAGTTGACACTAGAGATGAACGTAAAACTGGAGCGATGTGTGGAAGGACCTCTGTAATGACAACAGCTGGTAACGATAAAGGTATTCTACACTGTACAGTGTATTAAACATGTGAGGACAGCTGTTGTTGACCTCCCAAAGGTAAATGCTTCAGAAAAGCATCAGATATATGTTCAGTTTCAGTTCTATGTTCTTCCCAGCTTGAGGGATGGCAACGAACTTCTTCACAAAACTCAAAGTGTTACAAAGATGCATGGAGCCTCTCAACACCTCCCGTCTCACTCCACTCTCACTCCCCTCTCACTCCCCTCTCACTCCCCTCTCACTCCCGTCTCACTCCACTCTCATTCACTTCTCACTCCCTTCTCACTCCCTTCGCACTCATCTCTCACTCCCCTCTCACTTACCTCTCTGCGGCCCTTTCATCTGAACAGTTCCCATCACTATTTGGTTTAATCAAACACAGCAGAGTGCTGCATGACGAGACATTCTCAAAACCACAAGCTGTGTTATCTTCTTTGAGTCGTAATGTATCTAAATGCTCCTTGATTGTACAATACAATATTGGTGAATGCGTCCACTGGGAAATCAGTGTTAAAGTGCATAATTTCTCATCATCATAACCATGAAAACATTCAGCAAACTATGGTGTAAAATGGCATGAACACACTTTTCTCATCATAATGAACAGTACAGTAAACCGTACTGTTGTGGCAAATAATCTAAAACATCGTTCAAACATTAGATTGGTAGCAATGTATGGAACCTGAGGAGTTATGCTCTGCACATACCTATTTGTATGTGTGCATATGTCTGCCTGTGTGTGTGTGTGTGTGTGTGTGTGTTTGGGTGCGTGGGCTGCCTTATATAGGTGTTCAATGTTTGGAGATCAAGAGAATAACGCATCAAGAGTAAAGCCCTACTGCCTACCCTAACAACCAAGGTTGTTGAGACATAACATGAGGGGCCGATATTTGAGCAGCTTCTCAACAAAGTCACAAACACCCCCAACATGTTCTATTTGCATCAATGATTTGATTTAGTCAGAATAAATGCCCTGTAAAGCCATTTGGCTTGAATAATTTACGTAGCTCGCTGAGCTCTGTGAGATAATCATTTTACAGTGAGGCTAGCCCTGAATTGAGACATCAGGCATTCAGCAGCGTTGAGGCTGGAGAGGCGAGACAATCAGTCTTGTGGTAATCACTGAAAGCAGCTACATTCATGGCGTTTCATTGAGCACTATAGTATCAACCTGAAAATAAATGCTGGATTCTATTTTCTGCTGCTGACAATTGGTTTAGAATCAGAGACTGTAGGTACGTAGTTACCTTTACTTGATGAATCCCTTCCCTTTTGTGCAATTTCATTGACAGGATTGCACATTGAAAACGTGAATCGCCTTAAATAGTGACTAAATGTGTCTCCAGTGAGGCTTTCTCCAGTGAGGCATTCACACCTGCACTTATCACAGGGCAACACCTTGAACTCTTCATCGTGTTCCTCAAACCATTCCCAAACAATGTGTGCAGTGTGGACGAATGCATTATACTCCTGAAAGAGGCCACTGTCATCTAGGAGTACCATTGGCATGTAGGAGTGTGCCTGGTCTGCAACACTGTTTAGGTAGTTTGCACGTGTCAAATTGACATCCACATGAATGGCAGCCTGTGATGCCCTGGGTGTTGTGAAACATACCTCCCGTAACCATCATTTAAATCCTCTGTGACTTGTGCCTCAGTAGACCCCCCGTTGGTTGGGCCCGGACGAGATAGCTCTCGTTGCCCTCACGCATCCATGAGCCCGTAGGCGCCGACACCCTGTGACCGCTTTGTGGTTTGTCCCTCCTCGGATCATCATCGCCAGGTACCCACCACCATCGCTAGGTACCCAGCACCATCACTAAGTACCCACCACCATCGCTAGGTACCCACCACCATCGCCAGGTACCCACCACCATCGCTAGGTACCCACCACCATCGCTAGGTACCCACCACCATCGCTAGGTACCCGTCACCGCTGAACACAAGCCTTGTCCATTCCTCCTGCATCCAACACTTATCCATGCTTATTAGGAGACGGCCCCCATTATACGCGTCACCTGTGAGTGGTAATAATGTTTTGGCTCATCGGGGTATGTGTGAATACAGCCCTGGAGGTGGGTGACCAACCGTCTTGAGAGGGAAAGTAAAAGGTAGCCTTAGGAGGACATTCCGCCGGTACCCATGAGAACGAGGGTCAGGGGTTTGGAGGAACCGTCTCCCCCGAGGTTGTGGTCCCAATTGGTATTATGTTTGTTACGGGGATAATGATTGGTATCTCCACAATGATTGGTGTCTCCACAATGATTGGTGTCTCCACAATGAGAGCAAAAACAAATGGGTAGTGTGTGTGTGTTGTTATCTCTATCAATCAATATTAAAATCTCTTGTCTGTAGGAGCTGTGTAAACCAACCTAACGGTTTGTGTGTGTGTGTGTGTGTGTTTACAGCACAGTATATTTCCACACCTCTAAACTGTCACCTTCCACTAGCTATCAGCCCGGTGGGCATCAGAAGAAGCAAATGAACGTACATTATATTCTGTGTAAATCTGCCTGCCAACAGCTCTCGGTCTTCCACTCACCCTATGACTTCAGCACTGGAACAATAATATCTACCCACACAGGAACTTTAACACAGCGCACCGCAATACACCATTCAAATACACCATTCAAATACACAGTTCAGAAATCATTGTCCCCAATGGGATTGTTGGGGGCAAATCTTGTTTGACCACCATTTCTCATCCTTACTACTGATACGGTGGTGATGTGGGTGAGCATTTTTTTGTAATTTGTAAGGCAGAATTTGTGATTTGCTCAGTAGTAGTCTCTTGGTAGTCAGTATGCAGATATTTGGACCCAAACAGCTGCTTCCTTTGTACAATAATTCGTACAGTAGTTCTAAGCAGTCAGAGTAGGTCTAAGCAGTGGGAGTAGGTCTGGGCAGTCAGAGTAGGTCTGGGCAGTCAGAGTAGGTCTGGGCA
>JACXGK010014477.1:0-11566 GCA_016801125.1 Novumbra hubbsi
TAGAGGGGAACTGGCTGGGTCCTGGTTACTGCTAGACTGTTAGAGGGGAACTGGCTGGGTCCTGGTTACTGCTAGACTGTTAGAGGGGAACTGGCTGGGTCCTGGTTACTGCTAGACTGTTAGAGGGGAACTGGCTGGGTCCTGGTTACTGCTAGACTGTTAGAGGGGAACTGGCTGGGTCCTGGTTACTGGTAGACTGTTACAACTATTCTTTATTTTCTGTTCTTCACCCACTCCTCCAGGCAAGGTACTGAACAACCTGAGTCTCTCCCAGTTCTCCAGTAGCTTTCTGGGCAGTGAGGAGCATGCTGGCCTCCTCTGGGTGTGCTCCACTCTTCAGTGTCTGCAGGGCCTCCCTGTGCCCAACCAGCCTTTCCTCTTCGGGTTACTGGTCCTGCGGGCGGAGGTGCCCTGGGCCAAGGCCTTCCCTCTACGTCTCATGCTCAGACTGGGGGCAGAGTACCGATGTGAGTCATTTTTCTGGAGGCAGGAGAAAGATGTAGCTAGGCAGAGGTGTGTGTGTGTGTGGGGGGTGTGTTTGCATTAGTGTGTGGGGGGGTTTGTGTTTGCATTAGTGTGTGGGCTAGTCAACAAAACAAATCATTGTCATTGTGCCCTTGAGCATGACACTTAACCTTTATTGTACCTCTGAGTCACTCTGGAGCATCTACTGAATTATATAAATTGAGAATATGTGCGTGTGTGTTTGTGACTGTGTGTTTTTTGACTGTGTGTGTGTGAATGACTGAGTCATTCCAACTACGTCTATTCAACAGTGTGTTCCTCTCTTTTGGTCCAGTCTATCCCTGTCCTCTGTACAGCGTGCGTTTCCGAAAGGCTCTGTTTGGGGAAACTGGACACACTATTATGAGACTACTAGTGGTAAGTTGTCTGCCTTGACAGCATCGACAACTGTGTTGTATTCATTAAGGAATTCTGTGTTGGCTAGTAACATTCTCCAGACCTCAACGGGAGACCAGACAACATCAGATAATAACTCAGGATTTCAGTAGGTTGCCTTCTGTGTTGGGCCTAATAAACACAATGAGCTTCCTCCTTTTGGTTCCCAGGACTTCAGGAACTACCGTTACACTCTGCCGGTTGTACCCGGACTCACTGTGGATCTAGAGGCACACAGGACTTGCATTAAAATCCCCACCAGCAGCTATGATGAGGTACAGCTGAACCATGAAACAATACTTGGTTACACTTTAAAAGAGCATTATCTAACAGAGCTTTTCCAGTGCTTTAGTAGTAAGATAAGACAACCAGAGGGTGGTGTGTTTAGGTTGGGATGTAGGGTTTCAGCTCAGGTTGGGATGTAGGGTTTCAGCCAAGGTTGGGATGTAGGGTTTCAGCCAAGGTTGGGATGTAGGGTTTCAGCTCAGGTTGGGATGTAGGGTTTCAGCTCAGGTTGGGATGTAGGGTTTCAGCCAAGGTTGGGATGTAGGGTTTCAGCCAAGGTTGGGATGTAGGGTTTCAGCTCAGGTTGGGAGGTAGAGTTTGAGTTAAGTTGGGATGTAGGTTTTGAGCATGGGCTGGGTATAGGGAGAACCAGCATAAAAACACAACATAGATGAAATAAAAATGCCAAAATAAAAAATCCAGGGTTGCAAGCAGTAAATTCTATTGTTTCTTTTGATTCTGACCCCTCTCACTCTCTCTGTCTCTCTCTCTCACTCTCTCCACTCTCTCTCTGTCTTTCACTCTCTCTTTCTCTGTCTTTGGTTTTCTTCTCTGTTCCTCTCTTTTTTCCCCCCCTCAGCTGATGAGGGCTTTGAATAAGTCCAATGAGCATGTTCTGGCCATGGGGGCGTGTTTTAACATGTCAGCCGACTCCCACCTCATCTGTGTCCAGGGGGATGACGGCCAGTACCAGACCCAGGCCATCAGCATCCACAATCAGCCACGCAAAGGTGGGGGTGCTCATGTCATCCACCCAGGGCAGAGACAGACTGTAGTGCACAAAGGCAGGGGTGCTCATGTCATCCACCCAGGGCAGAGACAGACTGTAGTGCCCTGCCTGACCTGGTACCAAAACATGCAACAGTAGATGGAACATCTACATCTGCATGGGACTTTTGCCTGAGTACCAGTTCATGTAGCATATGGAGAGTCTGGTCTTCGAATAGGAACATTCAACGAAGATGCAAGGTCTCTTTAGCTTACCTTACATTTCCTGTGATGACAAGAAGTGGCTGTCTATTTCCCCTTCAGTCCAATAGAGGGAGAACAGGACATGGACTAGGATGTTTTCTGCCATGTTACACCCACAATGCATCTGAAAATCGACAGCTATTGCATTATTTTCATTGTGTTCATAGTCTGTAATGTCCTGTTTTTATCACCGGAGGGCACTGTGGTGTCGTGTTAGAAGGTGAACCCGATGCTCACAGATGTTACTGTGTTGGGTTTCAGTTACCGGTTCCTGCTTCTTTGTGTTCAGTGGAGCTTTGAAAGCAGCGTCCGGATATCTGGCCAAGTCCAGCATCGTGGAAGGTAGTGTCAGTCTTGTCAGTCCTTATGTAGAACTGTAAAGGTTGTGATTTTATGGTATTATACACAATAAATCACATAAGGTAGTGTCAGTCTTGTCAGTCCTTATGTAGAACTGTAAAGGTTGTGATTTTATGGTATTATACACAATAAATCACATAAGGTAGTGTCAGTCTTGTCAGTCCTTATGTAGAACTGTAAAGGTTGTGATTTTATGGCATTATACACAATAAATCACATAAGGTAGTGTCAGTCTTGTCAGTCCTTATGTAGAACTGTAAAGGTTGTGATTTTATGGCATTATACACAATAAATCACATAAGGTAGTGTCAGTCTTGTCAGTCCTTATGTAGAACTGTAAAGGTTGTGATTTTATGGCATTATACACAATAAATCACATAAGGTAGGGTACATATGAACACGTTTTGGTTTGTCTGCAGATTCAACTTCAACAAATACATTTTACTACACAATGATATGACATAATGTAGACCAGGGGTGTCAACCCGGTTCCACGGAGGGCCGTGTGTCTGCAGGTTTTGGTTTTTTCCCCAGTTCAGACCTACACAACCAGGTGAGGGTAGAACCTAACCTAATTAATCAATCAAGTACAAGGTGAGAGCGAAAACCTGCAGACACTCGGCCCTCCGTGGATCCGGTTTGACACCCCTGAGGTAGACGATTCACTTGACTTCTACATCTCATCCTAAAAAACCTGTCCTTATTTAGAGTCAATGTCTGTGTGTGTGTGTGTCCATGTGCACTTAAAGTTGTGTGTGGCTGTATATGCACGTGAGTGCGTCCTTGTTGCTGTCTTGTGTGTGTGTTTTCGCTGTATTGCTATCCCTTCCTTCAGATGGCCTGATGGTGCAGATCACCGTGGAGACCATGTTGGAGCTTCGCCAGTCCCTACGGGAGATGAAAGACTACACCATCACCTGTGGGCGACTCAACCAATCAGACAGCGAAGAGCATGTTCTGATCCAATGGCTGGAAAATGAATGCGTTTTGAACAAGGGGTGAGAGATCATTACAGCCTTCATGAATTCAGGCCTAATTGTAGTCTTCAACATGGAGTGATATTTACTTATCTTATTGACCCGAACACTATTCTGGACTGTCATCTTGACACACATTCCCGGAAGTATCACAAGTTTGTGAAACTTTTGCATTCAGTCACAGTTAATTCTGAAAAAACTGGTTGTTGTATAAACTATTCAGAGTTATGAATAGTTCATTCCATGTACAAAATACACATGACCTAAATTGTCATTTTAGGATGTAAAACATTCTGCGCTTGTCGGGTGTAGCAGTAGGAAACATTTGTCGGGTGTAGCAGTAGGAAACATTTGTCGGGTGTAGCAGTAGGAAACATTTGTCGGGTGTAGCAGTAGGAAACATTTGTCGGGTGTAGCAGTAGGAAACATTTGTCGGGTGTAGCAGTAGGAAACATTTGTCGGGTGTAGCAGTAGGAAACATTTGAACAAGCCGAGTGGCACATCACCCTTTGATCATCAGGATGTCTTTTATTCTGCCAGGATTTCATTTTTGACCTCCAACAGTTGAATTGACATGTCTAGTAAAGGATGTGTGTCTCGCAGGGTCATCAGTCCCATCGATGGTAAGTCCATGGAGTCCATCAGCAGTGTGAAGATGTTCCAGAAGTCAGAGTACAAGGCCAATGGAAAGGTCATCCGCTGGACTGAGGTAGAACACTGATCAAACAGGCACATTTCCTGTTCCTTACTCGTATATACAGTGAGTTATATGTGTTGCAACGTGTGTGACGGTCAATTCCCTGCCTCTATATGTGTTGCAACGTGTGTGCCGGTCAATTCCCTGCCTCTATATGTGTTGCAACGTGTGTGCCGGTCAATTCCCTGCCTCTATATGTGTTGCAACGTGTGTGACGGTCAATTCCCTGCCTCAATATAAGTCTTATCCAACATGGTGTTCTGTGTTGTCTAGGTGTTCCTCCTACAGAGAGGAGATCCTCCTAACCTCACTGACCAACATCCAGAACACAGCCGCTTGACAGTGAGACTGGCCCGGGGGTTCTGCCTGGCCCTGTGTCCACACCTCAAGCTGCTCAAAGAGGACGGCTTGGCCAAATTGGGACTGCGTGTCACTCTGGACTCCCACCAGGTGAGGGCGCCACTGACTTGGAATAATTCTGGTCTTAGAGCTTAAAGACCACACCAGTGTCAAAGGTAGAGATGTAATGTTGACAATACCAATATTAAAATCAACTGAGTTTGGGGCTTTGCAGGTCAATGAAATGTATGTTCCAGGTTGGGTTTGTAGCAGGCTTTAACACAGTCAGATGTGGTGGTTAACATGTGTGTTGTATGTTCCAGGTTGGCTTTGTAGCGGGCAGTAACGGCCTGCCTCTCCCAGCACCGTATCTCAACACCCTCAACGCTGTGCTGATGCCGGTTATACACAGCTGGGGCTACAAGAGGAGCATGGCTCCTGTTGTCATGGAGCTCATCTTCTACATCCTGGAGAACATCTCCTAGGGGCCGGGTTCAAAGTGCAAACATTTGTTGGAGGAAAAAGCTACTTAAAATGGACATGAGTTCACCTCCTGGCACTGTATCTCAGCCAGCCCGTTTCACTGAAATTATCAATAGGTGCCCAAACTTTGGCCTCTTTACTCAGCAGCAGAAACTAATGTTTTTTCCATTGTTTATCTTCGAACACACAGCAGGGTACATTAATGGGATTATTTCATGGCTTGACTCCAGTATATGTCTGTATATTTTCAGCACAAATACCCATATTTTGAGAATGTCTTTAAACTGTGGGCTGCATTCAGCTCATGACCTTAAACATCTAATGGGGCAAAGAGAACATGATTTATCAGTAGATCTGTAGCTAGCCGTTTAATGCAAACTGAATGAATGATTTTCATATTTTGATGTACTGTAATTCCTCTAGATTGCCAATAAAATAAAACTGTCAACCTAGAAAAAAAATTAAACATTAACAGACATCATACAAGGTTTTGTCAAATATTGTTTGCTTTTGGAATTGCCATTTTACAACCAAAATAAAAGTTTCTCCACAGCAAGGAGTTACTCATATCCCCCTTGCCGGAACCAAGCTAGGAAAATTACATTAAGTCATGGAGGTTGGTTGTTGGTTCACAGCCTTGTGAGGTAACCGTTAGACACTCAACGGCATGTGGTTATTTACAGTGCACTCTGAGACCAGCTCAAAGTCAAACCGATGACAACACCATGTCTTAGTCCCACCCTAATACCAGGCCCCTCCCCCACACCATATTGGCCACTCCCCCACTGAGGGCCATGGGCGGGGTGCACCACCGCAGCTCCATCCGATTTGTCTCGACCAACAATGCAGAATGGGCTCTGTTGTTAATAACCTACGTGTTCAGCATAGTTGACATGACACCACTGGAAGGCCAGCGGAGTGGCTTCTGAAGACATGAATGCCCACTTAAACAGAACACTGACTCACTGAGGCCCAGCCCAGAATACATTAGCTAACAGTTTGGATAAGAAAACCCTCTCTGAACATGTAATACAAAAGGTGTGGCTATGAGATCAGTATGTCCAGGGTCCCCATGCCATTGGATCTGTGAAGGTAATATCATCAACCTCCAGCTAACCAAACAATTACAATTGACAGCATCTAGATATCCATCTTTATTAGACCTGACATACTGTTTTGCCAACTGCATTGATAACTTAAAACTGCTTTTACAATAGTTATGGGAGAAAAATGCCCCATTGAAACCATTAAGACAATTCGGGTGAGATACTGAAAACTTTAGGCCATTGGTTAACACAGCCATAATGACTTCATGTCCAATACACAAGTACTTAACAGTTTGGATGAATTCGTAAGATGCTCAAAGTTGTGATTGTTTTCAAATGTGAAACCGACTATTTAAGTTAAATGTATAGGTACTTATTTAAAATAACAATAGCACAAATTATACCAATATCGTTAGTTGTTTTTGACAGTAAAACTATTTACAAAGCTCTGTTCAAGTTTGCTGATAGAATCAGTGTCATCCGTCCACAGGGGCGGAGCAACGCGATCGGCAGCGACAGGTACTGGGAGTTATCATTGGTAACATCAGGTCATAACATGTCTGTTTTCTCTTCATACATTGTGTTCCATAGTTAGTTTCCCAGTTCAAAACAAATAAACTATAACTGAATGTGAAATCATTGACCGCCTCACTTCCCAATGTTGCTGTAGGGAATAAAACTAAAAAGGAAAAAGAAACATTGCCAAAACATTCTTTGGAATCCATGGTAGGTGGGCAGGATCTCATCCTCATGCGTCCTGGATGTTCTTTCCCGGAGACCCTAGTGCTTCTTCATCTTTCCCGTATGGCCATTTTCATGATGAACGGATCCATTGCTGTTCCCGTTGGCCATACGGTCACTGTGTTTGGAGCCATTGAGGCTTTGCTTGGCTTCCTGCTTCGGCAACCGCTTGCCCTTAATATAAGCCTGGTACCAAAAATTGGAGAAGAGCACAAAGAAAAAGGTGCCGTACATCCAGATGAGGTGGATGAACAAAGGAACCTGGTAGTCACAGCTCTCCATGAAATAATACTGGGTGACGTGAAGCGATACCAACACAAACTGGACCTGTTGGAAAGAGGAGGAACAACAGATCAATCTGGGTCTGGACCAGAAGTGGCGCTACATTCATTAATGCAACAACTGCCTTCCAAGTACTTTAGACATACAGCCTTTCATGGAAAACACTTGCACCTGCTGTATATTGTACCACAGACCTTGCAAAACCATACTACTCAGTGAAAGCCCATACTGAAAATAAAAGGTCATAAACAATTAAAATACAGAATAACATACCAGCTGGATGGCCGTCATGTACTTCTTCCACCAAAGGAATTTCTGAAATCGGGGTCCAGCCGCAGAAAGGCCGTAATAGAAGTACATTATGATGTGGACCACGGAATTCACCATGGCATGGAAAGAGCCCATTCCGCCTGAAGTAAAAACACCGGTCACATCCCACCAGATTACACACCGGTCACATCCCACCAGATTACACCCCGGTCACATCCCACCAGATTACACCCCGGTCACATCCCACCAGATTACACCCCGTCCACCAGACAGTGTTAGAACATGGCGGATCGGCCTTGTGCTGGGAGACTCACCGGGAGCGAAGCTGATGCCCCACCACCAGGTCCAAGGCATGAAGGAGTGGTGGAAGACGTGCAGGAAGGTGATCTGGCCGGGCTTCTTCCTCAGAACGAAGAACACCTGACCCAAAGAGAGAGAAACGTCAGCCACATCCACAACAACATTGACCAGGAGGAGGAAACTACGGGGTCTTACAGTGTCCAAGAGCTCAATGAATTTGGAGAACAGGAACAACCAGGCTACACGAACCATCTGGTGAGGGAACATCACACAAAGGTGAGAATTTGTACAAAACACCCACACAATATCTTAGGAATGTTAGCATGTATGACATGGTTTGTTCTCTATGAAAGGACTTACTCTGAGGCCCTCAGGGCTTTCTGAGTAATCAACTGGGTCACATTTCCATGTGTATGTGGTGGCCCAGCCAGACATAAAGAACTAAGAGCACAAGAGAACAACAAACATTTTATAAACAAGTGTATATTCATGTCAAATCAGATGGACTTCTGCATGCAATTTAGGACATAGTACTCATCTACTTTTCAATGATCCTACAGATTCTTGGCATAGAGGGGTATTCCACACGGATCTGTCACAAACAGCTCGGCTCCAAGAACCATACAGAAACCTCAACAGAAGCAATGAGCAAACCCCCTTAGAGAGCAGTCCTTTAAAGTTTCTTACCTCATAGACGATGAAGATGGACATGGCAACCATGGAGAAGTTGTAGATGATCATGATCTCCTTCAGTTGGAAGGGCTTGCGGTTGGCCATAAAGCGAGGCCCGGCAACCAGCACAAAGAAGATGTAGGTCACCAAGATGGCCGACATGTTTCCAGGACTGCCCATCAGTAGGTATCCCTTCAATCGTGGGTCTGAATTGTTTTTTTTTTTGTTTTTGTTTTAAATACAAAAAAAAAAACCAGATGATCAATACGTAGGTTACAGCTTGGTACACAAAGTATAATTAATAGAAGTGATTAGTGGAAATATTTTACCTGTTCCTTTCATGAGGAATTCCGAGACCTCAGAGGCTCTAGCACCAATTTCCTGAAGCATTTTGTCTATTTTGTCCCCCTGGTCTCAGTCCTGTTGAAGAGCATGTGGACATTTCATTATATTACACATGGATTTTAACACACAATTATAGTCAAACTTATCAGAGTCTTTATTGCACACTTGATTACAGAAATACAATAACGTTGATGACAGACGTAACAACATCTGCAATAAACATTGATTTTATTTGCTGTAATGAGACAAGGGATTAGAGAGGAACAACATCTGCCGGGTGGTGGGTTTCATCTGAGCTTCTGGACAAAGACCTCTGAGCCAGCATGCCAAACCCCACCCCCAGGATGCCTTGACCCTGTCCCAGCCAATCAGCAGACATGGTCTGAGCGTAGATGGGTGGGGCTACAGGGGACAAAAGTGCATCTCAATCCCACGTTGCCGGTCAGTTTGAGTCTGCCAAGTTATGGACCAGAACAGAGCCACAGAGAAATGAGGTCTCCCTGCTGTCTAACCGTCTTACAGCTGAAGGCCAGATCACAACCGGACAAAAACCCATCCATGTTGGTGTTTCCTCTAGACACAGAGGAGGGCTTGGTGCCAAGAGATTACAGATTTGAATACACCGCTTAGAGAGAGGCATCATGGGAAAGGGCTGATTCCACACCATATCCTTGTGACTAGACCTCTTGACAAAAGGCAAGGTGCATGTTATTGGTCAATGGATGGGATGGAGGCGTGGTTTCTGATTACCACACTACGGGTCAGGAGGAATCCATGGTTGAGTTACTGAGTCCACCATGAGAAAACCCCATTAAACCCAACGTTACCATAGGAATGTGAGGCAGGAGGTTGAGGCCCAATGACAGCAGAGAGCCGTTCCCACAATGTAAACATGTCCCGTCCCAAGAAACAGTTATCAGAACATTATTCATACCAGAATGCTCTAGAAACACTCAGTGAAACATGGCAAAACATAATTGACTATAACCTGAACGGATGCAGTTCTCTAGACAGGAAATGGACATTGGTGTTTGTATATCATGACTGATGCTTTGTGTGGAGTATCCGCTTATTGGGATTTAGAGAAAAACTAAATCGAAATGGGAAGTCTTCAGAGCTCTAATGGTTGGTCAGTGAAAGCCTTTTCAGTAATCTAAAACCCATATCTGAAAGCGGCAAGGATACACCCTTTATTAAACAACCAACCTAACAACTGAAAACACGTAAAAACCTTCCCTGAATCTGATCATGGTGACACTAATGCTTCAGGTTAAACCGCTATGACACTGTAATGCTTCAGGTTAAACCGCTATATTATCCCTTCCATGTGTGATTAGGACGACATTCCTGAGAAATCAGACGTCAGAACTTCAACAAGTCACATCATGGATGCCGTTTCCAACCACATGCATTCTGTGCCAGGCAACCAGCCATGACTCACAGGCAAGTAGGGCAAAGTTCACGGTATGCAGATCTGCAGCTCCCTGGTTCTTAAGAGCGCTTGCGTTGGAGACCGTTTCAGAGGCCATTTCAGGACACCCTTGAACAAATAGCGGTGCCACCATTGGCACGGGAAAACAGGGCATGTCTGTAGGTGTCGACATGAGAACGTCTTGTTCCTGGACACGTTACAGAACCTTGAAGTCAAGGGTCGACAATACATAGCCTATCTGCTCTGATGAGAAACATTTCTCATTAACAGACAGATATTAAGAGACGCTTATTGAGAGTAAGATATTTATGACTCAGTGGGTGAGTGTGTAAATGTGTGTGGTGGGCAATCAATGATCAAACCAAGTAGACAAAATTGGAGAAGTTGGACTCCCAACAGGCACTTAGTCTATTCTGTTCCCACTGCTCTGACGTTCTGGAGTCTTACGCCTCCATCTCCACATCCCAACGTCCGGCGGCCTCCAGATGAAAAAGCCCCAACCATTTTCCTGGGGCGCAGGGTCAAGCAAAGGGTCAGTTGTCCGAGCACCGCCCCCCACATTCTTTTTTTAAAATAAATAAGAACCCAACTACAACACAGATTGTGTAATAAGACGGCTGGATCTCACCTCCATAAACAGTCACTTCTATACCACCGAAAACCACGAATAAGAGCTTTCCTCTAAACAACTGCCCAAAAACTGGTTTTCCATCTGAGGTAATTCAGGAGTGTGTAGAACATGCACTCTGGTTAGCATGGTACCATTAACACTACCAGAGAAAGGGTCCTTCAGATCATGAGTTACAAGATCTCATTCTCTTCTCATGGAAGAAGCTCTACTGACCCCATCATGTGACGTTCACCCTCTTCAAACCTTGGTCTCATTCTCAGGATGTACACTACCAACATAACCTAAATTCTACCATCATTACCACTACCATCATTACCACTACCATAATTACCACTACCATCATTACCACTACCATCATTACCACTACCATCATTACCACTACCATCATTACCACTACCATCATTACCACTACCATCATTACCAAAACAAACTGCCAAGCTGATAAGTGGAATAAAAAAAGTTTTCAATACTGAGGCAAGGGTGGTCCTTTTCATATGTGGGGAACAAGCCTGGGAACCCTGTCAATTAATCATTGGAACGGAAAAATACACCTAGCAAATGATGAACTGGTAGAGGAGAAAGAGCATCCTCAGGTAGGGAGCACAGGAGAAGACCATTAGAACAAACAGAGGAGCATCTGTTTAACAGGAGTCGGCAAGGCTGCCCTAACGCACACACACACACACACCCCAGGCTGTTATGAACTAAACAACACAATCCCCTGAGGACACGTATGCAATACTGTTAAAAGAAAAAAGCAATATTAATTTCCTGGGGACAGATGGGGGGGTTCCTGGGGACAGAAGGGGGGTTGGGTTGTTTCCTGGGGACAGA
>JACXGK010014478.1:0-11529 GCA_016801125.1 Novumbra hubbsi
ATCTCACTACCGAAGTGATGGCAAGACGCCACTACCACTTATCTCACTACCGAAGTGATGGCAAGACGCCACTACCACTTATCTCACTACCGAAGTGATAGCAAGATGCCACTACCCACAGTGATGACAAGACGCCACTACCACTTATCCCACTACCGAAGTGATGGCAAGACGCCACTACCCCTTATCTCACTACCGAAGTGAAGGCAAGACGCCACTACCACTTATCCCACTACCGAAGTGATGGCAAGACGCCACTACCACTTATCTCACTACCGAAGTGATGGCAAGACGCCACTACCCCTTATCTCACTACCTAAGTGATGGCAAGACACCACTACCCCTTATCTCACTACCGGAATGATGGCAAGACCTAGGCTGGAACTGTCCACTTCCACACCAAAACCAGTTGAACATGCATTCCAATTGTTGTTAGTTTGGCTTCATGAAATTCTGGGTTCTGAAGTTAAATGCATTCGGTGGTCTTTCTCACGAAACCTATGATGTACCACGGTTGTGATCTTTTCAAAAACAAAAGCCACAGTTTAGTTAGAAACTACAACATAATAATAAAGATAGTGTTTTGCACTTTCTTGTACAGTGTATGATTTATACACAACTTAGTTATTACTGTATTTTAATGGATTTTAAAATTCTCATTACCGCTATGCGTCCGCATTCATTTGAATGGATCTTTGACAGAATTTGAGATTGATTAAACTAAAAAATATTCACAAAAAAAAATTCACATTGTCTATTATGTCTTGCAATAGAGTAAAACATTAAATGTACCCGTTTTATTTTCAAATAATGTTTTGGTAAAACATGGTGTCCATGCAAGTAATTCTCATCATCCGCAACATTATTCACGTTCCTGTAAAAACGACAGTATTTTTTAAATAACGTTTTATTACAAGAAGAGAAGCTACAAGATGTTTCTTTAATCTTTCACACTTTAAAATGAAACCTTCTCTCTTCATCTCCTGTACACAACAAAATTGATTCTTATAACTGCAACATGAAATATTACTCGTTTAAAAAAAGCTTTGACAATCAATATTTGATCAATATAAAGGTAAATACGTTCCTAACATGATTTATGAGAACGTTATAATAATACTCATAATGGCTTCTCCACTCTTACTGTTACTCCAAATATGCTAGCTCATTTCATCCTCCAAAATGCACATCTCATACACCGCTTCACTGGGATGCCTGTGGCGGCAATGAGAACTGCTGTTTCAGTAGTGATAATTTGCCAGTTTTTTTGTGAGTTATTGTTTTAGATTTTCTCATTATTTTAGGCGATTCCAATTTGGCCCCTCCCCCCCATAGTAGGCCGAATGTTTTGAGCAGAGGCCTCAAAGGTGGCAGACACATTTTATTGAGTGATGGGGTTTCAATGCAGGGGCCCTCGTTACTGAATGAGTCATATGAATGCAAGAATAAAAAAATACATCTTACTCATTACAGAAATCATCAGCCTCATTTCCAAAATGTATTTCCGAAATGTCATTACTGAAACAGGGGATAATTCAGCTACTAATTATTGCATGAACAAATAATGTTTTGTCTTTCAATGTGTCCAGAATATATATATATATTTTTTTTTACTTCAGTTTTGCAGCCAATAGATTAAGCATTGCTTTCACAGCCAGTATGAAAAACAATACATTTCATGTTGGGAACCTATACTTGAGACTTCAAATTGCTGTTATGTAACTGTACATGTGCAGAAGATTCCGGACCTATAGTGCCAGTGGCACTTGAGAAAGGCTAGATCTGCCACTCCATATAGATGTCATACAATCACTCATATGCATTCAGAGTGCTGATAGCACTTGAAAATAAATGCCATACCGGTCCTCGTCTTTGCCCTCTGCGATAGTGGCGACTCGCTCCATCAACTTGTCACGAAGCTCGTCAAAGACAGATTGGTGAAACTCCAACCGAGGAGTCCCATGAAGGTCCAGGAAAGGAAGAGCGGACTGAAGAGTAGGCAGCAAAATGCCATTTTCAGTCTGCAAAACAACAGCGAAAAAGAGCCCAGATCAAAGCCACCCTCAAACTGAGTGTTAGGGTTAGTCAGACTGAACTCAGACCCATGAAGAGGGAAGTAGACTTCACAACAGGATTCAGGCATCACAGGGATAAAAGCGTAATGCAAAATTTGATTATTTAACATACTTATAATATCTTGTATTTTGTAACAGGTTTGACCTTAATGAGGAACAAACTATTTGATCATGAATGACATTAAATTATCTTGAAAAATGACTTTGTAAAGGCAAGAAAATATTTGTTTTTACAATTACAGTGAATCCTAGAGAAATTGAAAAAGTAATGAAGTTTAAAGCTTTTTAGAACCTAAACACACATGACAGGTGATACAATTATCACTTTTGGGAGCAAGCTTTAAAATCCAACAATTTCCTTTAGTCAATTTAAAAAGTCACCATCAATGCATGTTGAACGGCTAATTGATTGACTACTCTTAGAAGAGACATTAGAAGGGATCCCACTCAAAAAATCTAGCAAAAGATATATGAACCAAGTTGCTACCTGGACTATGAAAGTACTGAAATATATGAACCAAGTTGCTACCTGGTCTATGAAAGTACTGAAATATATGAACCAAGTTGCTACCTGGTCTATGAAAGTACTGAAATATATGAACCAAGTTGTTACCTGGTCTATGAAATTACTGAAATATATGAACCAAGTTGTTACCTGGTCTATGAAATTACTGAAATATATGAACCAAGTCGCTACCTGGTCTATGAAATTACTAAAATATATAAACCAAGTTGCTACCTGGTCTATGAAAGTACTGACTATATGAACCAAGTTGCTACCTGGTCTATGAAAGTACTGAATATATGAACCAAGTTGCTACCTGGTCTATGAAAGTACTGAATATATGAACCAAGTTGCTACCTGGTCTATGAAAGTACTGAATCATTAAATAGGTCTGCATACTGGGCCCTCCCAAAATCATTGGGACTGTGTAGCAATTTTCTTTTTTTATCTATGGGATGTATGGCTGCCACTGAAACGGTGTCGCATATCTTCATTTGACACAAGTGCTTACGTAAGTGGCAGAATTAAATCTAAAGGGCACAAAAACATACTGTCTGATAAAGTACAAGTACATGCCTCCAAAATCACTGGATGACACGTCATCATTCTGCAAGACAATGATCTCACACATAGCAACTACAGAATGTTTCAGGGCAAACAACTGGAAAATTCTCATTGGATGAAGTCACCTCTGGAATTACAGAAAGTTCCTTTAAAATGCTGGTGACAACACTGCAAAACTCAAAAGAAACAATTATGGATGGGTGCATTACACGTCTGAAAGAGTATGAGCAATGAGGCTCACACATAAGCATACGCAACCAAAGACTGAACACAAGCACTCAAATTAGTCATTATTGTTGTCATTAAAGTCCTAAAAATTCTGTTGCCATAAGATACGTTGCAAATAACACATGCAATATAGTAATAACCAAAAAGTGTTAAACAAATCAAGAATTATTTCACATAGTACATGCTTTAAAGTAGTCACCCTTTGCCTTGAAAACATCTTTGCACACTCTTTGCATTTTCTCATCCAGCTTCACGAGTTTATGATTACACACATATAGATTAAGATTACTTATTTGGTTCTGGTTCTAAATTACCAATAACACTGTGATGAACTGAATTTTCTGCTCAACATCTTACTAGCTCAAATTAGTTTACCTAGTAATATCAGTAACTAGCTATATATTGTCAAGAGAAACAGAATAGCCATCTCCATCCAAGCCCAACAATAAAACAAAATGTAACTTGCTTGCACAAAATACTGAAGTTGGTAAAGTAGACTGCTTAAAAAAATAAGAGAACATTAACATATAACACCAAGTCAATTAATCTTCAGAGATATCAATCTGTCCAGTTAGGAATCATAAGAGATTGTGAATCAATGTCACTTGTTTTGGTACAAATAAATGTGACAACACCCAAAAAGGGAATGGTTTTGCAGGTTGCCATAGACAATGGCTCTCTCCTCATCCTTCCTGACTGATTCTTCTCTAGTTTTCATAGTGTCCTTGTCACCGCTGGTAGCATGTGGCGGTACCTGCAGCCCATTCAGGATGCACGGACAGTCCTCCAGGAGGGCACACCCAAACATGCCGTTGCAAGAAAGTTAGCTGTGTCTCCCAATACAGTCTCATGAGCAAGAGATGGGCAGGTCCATAGAAGGGCATCAACCCAGCAGCAGGATCTGCTCCTTTGATCTCAGAGGAACAGGTGAGGCACTGCCAGAGCCCTACAAAACGACCTCCAGTGGGCTAGTGGTGGGCATGATTCTGACCAGACAGACTCCATGAGGCCCCACGGCCTCTAGTGGGACCTGTGCTCACAGCCCAGCAGCGTGCAGCTCGGTTGGCATTTGCCAGAGAACACCAGAATACTTTGAAAGAGTCTGGAGACGTCGTGGTGAACGTTATGCTGTTTGCAGCATCATCCAGCATGACCAGTTTGGTGGTGGGTCACTGATGGTCTGGGAAGGCATATCCTTGGAGGGTCGCACTGACCCCCACGTGCTAGCCAACATTACCCTGACTGCTGTTAGGAAGCAGGATGAAATCCCCAGACCTTAAGCCGGTGGAGTGCAGTGGGCCCTGGGTTTCTCCTGGTGCAGGACTATGCCCGGCCTCATGTAGCCAGAGGGTGTAGCCAGTTCCTGGATGAAAAAGGCATTGACTGGCCCTCACGTACCCCAGAGAGGAATCCAATATTTATATTTCAAGTAAAGTTGTAAAATATGTCTTATTCAAAACACGAATCACTGAAATGGGTATAACAAATTAGTAATTACCAAAACAAAAAGTATACATTTGCAAAATATGTTCTTCGGATTGTTCCAAAATCACCAAAGTTTATTTTGCAACTTTTTCTAAGATCAGCAGGCACACATGCTTTGATAACTCAATATTGACAAATCTGATTGGCTTACAATAACAAGTGAAATTTATGTAGCAAGTAGCTTAATTGGAAGAAACACAGCAAAATAATACATGTTTAAATTTGACTTTTATGTTGAAAGTGGGCGTAATAAGGACGTTTACAATACTTGTATATTTCCAGTACATTATTCTAGTTAAACGGTTTGCTAAAGAAGTGAACAGTCCACATTTTTAAACAACAGTATTACTTTATGCCACCCTTTTTGCTCTATCATCAACAGCAAGAGGGGACTGACTTTGTACGCGCAACAAAAAAAACTGTCGCGATTAGTGCTGTAACAGTTAGTAATTATATTAATAAATAAACACAATAACTTGAAGTACTTTCTCGACACGCTTGCACAGTATCTAGCTACAATACCTTTTCCCCCCTGCTTTTGTCTACGCCTATTACTATTATATTAGCCAACTTAGCTAGGTAGCGACTTAGTTTACCTGAAACCGAGTCAATACCTTTCAAAGACAGAGGTTCTGTGCAGTTGTTTAGTGATTCTGTTTCTTTGAACCACATTCTTGACAAACTAGTGTAGTAATAATTTTATTTTCCAATTGGCCAGCTCAGTCAGTCTACTACAGTAACTAGCTAGCTAGCTTACCTGAAACTGGTCAATAGCTTTCAGAGGCTCTGTACAGTTTGTTAGAGTTTCTTTAAGATCCTCGCCATTAGATATCCCAAGCTCAGGCAGGCCTGCAAACATTTTCTCTTGTGTACGAAATAAGTAGGTCAGTCAAAAAGCATGTCTAAAAAGTGTTATTAAAACAATAAATCTATAAGTGAAGGACTACTAAGTTCTTCGTCGCCAGCAACAAACGCTTCCTGTAAGCAGTGCAACGAGAAAATAGGCCGGTGGGCACATAAACGTCGGAAGCACAATCAGTTCTGCTTCTCATACTCACTGATATTCACAGGCAATATCATTATATGAAGCCAATAATTTGAAGAAGTAACTAGCCTACTAATTTGAGGATGTATAACCGATTTTTATTTTCAAGTTTTATTATTTTGTTCTCTTTTCGTTCATTTCTTGCAATTCAAAATGACAGAACACCAACAAGACAAACTGTAAATATGTTTTTGTGTTATCACTTGGCATGCTGGCAAAGACAAAGACGCACAAACACAAATAAGAGAGTTAACAGAAAGTCTTAACGGGATAAAGACACAATTGGTAACCAGTGCATGCCATCAAAATCAAATAAACATAACAAAACATTTCCAAATTGTTACCAATATCTTTATATATATATTTATATATCAATATATATATATATGCTTTTAACTAGTAGTCTATAAAATACATAACATCGGTCATTCTAACCAAGGACATCTTTAGATAACACTACCACTTCCCCTCTTCTTTAGGTAGGTCTTCTGAAGAAGATATCCAGCCCCAATGAGGAGGAAGAAAACAAAAAGGAAGATTAGAGCTGTCCAGGCCTCGGGGCGCAGAGCCTTCCTCAGTCCTATTCTCTCCTCTGGCAAAAGACTAGTTAGATTAAGCATATATCCCAGCGCCCAGCCAATAGAGGTATCTCCTGCCTGTACAAAACAAGAACAACATTTAAACCCCTTAGCATATACTGATAAGATATGTGAAACAACAGTTTCGGAATGACGCTTTTTTGCAATGAAAAAGGGTTAAGCATTTAGGTTGTACTTTGCTGTTCACCTTTTGATTAAAAGAGATGCGAGGGAAAGACTGTTCATCAAAGCCATAGCCTCTAAGCATGAGGACCTGGATGAACACTGATGCTGCACAGTAATCCTGTAGACGATCTTTCTGGTCCGGGGCTTTCTCCTTCATCTGTTTAGGTGGAGAGGTTGGGGGTTACAAACAAGATGAAGGAATACTAATTCCCTTTTCACATTTATTCCATTTATAATTAACAAATATACAAGTAATAGCAGGAAGGGCAAAGAAAGCCTCCCAAATAACAGTAATGTCATGTTATATTTTAAATATTAGATCATAACTCCTTAGACTGAGATGAAAAATCTAGAGCTGCCCCCTAAGTAACATAATTAAGGCTCACTTTAACAGCCTAAGTGTTGGATCTTTCCTTTCAATAATTTAACATGGGAGTACATCCATCCACTAATGTTATTTCCTTTGGCTGCTGTAACGTGAGATTCGCTGTACAGCAAAAATGTGAGAATGTGCTTTATGGTAAGACAACCATTGTTGCCACTATAGTAAATTTGATAAATGGCCTAAGAATAGCCAGAGACAGTCAGACAATCCCAACAGTTCAAAGTACCTCCTTGATGCTCATGTTGCAGACAGAGCGGGCAGCTTCCACCAATAGATTTGGTGTCGTGACAGTTATACCAGTTGTGCGATTCAGGAAGTCATGAGTGTAGTAGAAGGCAGAAAAGGCCTATGAAGAGAAAAATACAACAGTTTATGTATTATTGTCTCTTGACATCCGAGCAATATACACATGAGGCTGTGTGCTGTTTGTCTACATGTTTTGGTTGATGTTGACCAAGCCATGAATCAAAACAAAACAACCCCACTGACAGTCAAACAGAAAACCCATAACAGACAAAAAATATTATTGTAATGTCCATGCTGAGTTCTGAGCATGGTCCTCTGCTTACAGGTCCATGGACCTGGGGCTCTGAAAAGGTCCACATCTGACCTATAGAAGGCCATCAGAGATGGAAAAAAGACGACAGGGATAAGTTGGAGTCTAACTCCCACAGCTCCGACCACAGACACATGTGATGTGGACTGAGACACATCACAGACTATGAAGGGAGAAGCCACCAGGGAGTGACGTCCAACTTGAGGCCTCTCTCCCCGACAACCTCAACACCTTCTCTGCACGGTTTGAGGGGACCAACACCATTCCTCCTGGAAGGCTTGCTGACGACCAGGAGTGAAAGAGTGAACTCTCGGAAGTCCTCGGGGGGAGTGCTGACCAGCTCTATATTCAACCTCTCCTTGACTCTGTCTTCAGTCCCCATCTGCTTTAAGCGGATCACCATTGTCTCTGTACCGAAGAAACCTTATTCACCTGACGGCCCTGCAGCACTGACCTCCATCATGAGGTGCTTTGAGCATCTGGTCAGAACACCAATTTGCTCCTCCCTTTCTGACACTTTGGACCCCCTTCAATTTCCAAACCGACGCAATAGATCTACGGACGGTGCCATCATCCTGACAACACACACACTGCCCTCTCCCCCCTGGATAAAGACAACACACACATGATGATGCTGTCTGGTAGCATAACCGTAGCATAAGGACATACACTTGCAGAGAAAATGTTTTCCCCCCGGCCATAAGGCTTCTCAACCAGCAACATTGATCATATGGATCACATGAACACTTCAAATGCTCTGATGACGTTCTATGGACATTTACTGTACATTAGCATATTTTAATGTACCATCATAGGCACTATTACACTTATATTTACAATATTCAACTTTGAATGAAGAATAGGATATATTCTGAATATATTCGATTGATCCTAATATTTTGATTGATCTTGCAAGGGGACCTTTTTCTCACCATGAAGTTGCCTCGGAGTTGGGGTTGAAAGACTCCATCAAAGGAGCACTGTGAGAATGAGCAATTGTCAAAGGAGAAGATCTGGGAGACGTTGCCCAGACAGTGCTGGTAATTCCCTGTTCCCACCACGGTTAGGGAGTCCTGGGAGCTTTGGCTAACGGGCCTTAGTTTTTCCGTGCACGCTGAGCCGAATATCATGTTCAGGGTCATGGGGAGACTGAAATTTGCTGGATAGCAGGGGTGTGATACATTGGGCCCAGGGCCTTGAGTCTGAGGGACAGAGGGGACAAAACACACACCGTTGTATTCACATCTTCATGATCAGTGTGTACATACGGTATTCTGGAGAGTGTTACCTTGACCAAGTGAGCCAGTAGCCTCAGTAGGACCTGGTCCCTCCCATAGCACAGGAAGCTGTGGGTATACAGGCGGTGGACTCGGCCGTAAAGACGCAGCTCCATGACATTCCTCTCGTCCTCCACCGCGGCTGAGGTCTCAAAGCTAATCTGAGTGGAAGCGCCTCCGAAGTCCAACGCACCCACTGTGTCTCTGCCAGGACTCAGCCAACGGCCCACAAAGCCATACTGAGTGAAACAGGAAAGAATACCATTTATTGTACAAAAGAGGGCTAGTCTGTCTGGACGTCACTGATTCATGGATCCACACACAGCCAACACTTCTTCACATTCATTCCACAGTGTTATTGAATGGCCTGATGTGGTGAAGCTTCACCTTGATAAAGTTCTCTAGCAGGTAGTTGACAGTGACCCAGCCATATGCGCCCTCCTCCTGTCCACTCAAGATGGTGGCCCCTCTGAAGTCAAAAGGATAGGTGCGAAGTTTGCTGCCTACTTCCTTCAGTATCTCCTCTGAGTCTGTGTGGTTGGTTTTGCTGCAGGGAAAGATGAAGTCACAGGACTAAATATCACAGGACTAGACAGGACTAGACTAGACATCACAGGACTAGACATCGTCCCCTTGCTCTGCAACACACATCCCTGAGTGAGAACATTTGTTATAGAAACTATGATGAGCAAACACTTCATGCAGAGTTATATGCACCACTTTTTGATGTTCTAGACCCCTGTTCTAGGCCCCTGTTCTAGGCCCATGTTCTTGACTCCTGTTCTAGGCCCCTGTTCCAGACCCCTGTTCTAGGCCCCTGTTCTAGGCCCATGTACTTGACTCCTGTTCTAGGCCCCTGTTCTAGACCCCTGTTCTAGACCCCTGTTCTGGACCTCTGTTCTAGACCCCTGTTCTGGACCCCTGTTCTAGGCCCCTGTTCTAGGCCCATGTACTTGACTCCTGTTCTAGACCCCTGTTCTAGACCCCTGTTCTGGACCCCTGTTCTAGGCCCATGTACTTGACTCCTGTTCTAGACCCCTGTTCTATACCCCTGTTCTATACCCCTGTTCTATACCCCTGTTCTAGGCCCCTTCACTTGAATGGGAAGGTGTGTCCTTGTATATATAAATAGATAGTAAACATGCATTAAAATTCATGTAATTTGTTATGTATTTAATGTTTGTTTAGTATTTTATGTATATGATGTGCCTCATGAGCCTATACAGACTGGGTACCAATTGATTAACAATTAAAAATAAATAAATGAAAATAATCAAGTACATTTCTACCATCTTTGTACATTTCTAACATCTAAAACCACATTGAACGCTGTGTTTGTGCATCTGTACTCACTTCAGTAGCCTCATACCCGCTGTGGCTCCCAGATACACTGGGGTGAGGCGGTGTCGAGATTTTGGGACGTCCTTCAAAACCTGTTCCAGACAAGGCTCAAGGCTACGTCCTGCACCCCCCCTCTCCCCCGCGTAACTGGATATCCCTCCCCCTGGGTGGGTAGAGATAGCATAGTCAGACCAAATAAAAGAGAAATCGAAATATGAAAAGCACGAATAGGTCACTTGGATAAAATTAACATGTTCTGAGTATTTCTATGGTGATCTGCCAAGCTGAAACCGAACGTTTTGCAAAAGAGGAAGCAATGGAGTGGTCATAGTGTATATGTCACTGGAACAGGAACCCAACAACTTGGTCAAAGACTCAGAATTACACAATACATAACTGTGGTTAAATACATTTTTAATGGGTCTGTATTCACACAGATAACTCATTTTCCAGCGAAGAACAAAAATGAAGAAGCCTGTCAAGATCTGACAACTAATTACACAACTCTAAATCCACTTCTTGACTCACCCTTATCCTAGGAATTTCATGTAGTGACAGCTTGAATTACAGCTTTACAAGTTCTGATAGAGCTACCATTTCTTCTACAGAAAACTCTCTTTTCTAGAGAATAACAGAACTAAAAATTGCTTTTTTATCAGAAGAATAAGTCACAACCTGCCAAGCATACCCCAGTAAACTGTATCAGATCCAATCTTCATGTACAGAAACACAAAGAAGTTAGATGATGATTTAGCCGCTCTCACCTTCAACGTGACACACGTTATGCTGAGTCACAATGCCAGTGCCATTTTGTTTATCAGATGGCCACTTGTAGATGTACACTGCAGTGTGTGATGAGCCTGCATCCAAGACTACGCCATACTGAAACAGAACAGTTGGAGATCAGAGATGAAAGCAACATGGAATCAGTTTGTAGAGCATGGCACGGGAAGCCAGGAAGAGTATCTCTGCATTCTGAACTTCGTTGAATGTACGTGATGTTTATGAATTTGTGATTTTTGTATTATCTTGTAATATACATGTCAAAGTAAAAGTTTTCCATAACAAAGTTACAATGTACATTGCTCAAAAAAATGAAGGAAATCAGGAAATTACACAAAATATATTAAAGATCAAAATCTTGAATGTACATTGTAAATTCTTGCGACAACACGTATGGATGTGCCAACCTAAAGGAGCTGGACGGTGCCACCTCAATGGGCCACCTGATGCTGCCAGTAGTGAACACTAGGTAGTGGACACAAGGACACTAGGTAGTGGACACAAGGACACTAGGTAGTGGA
>JACXGK010014479.1:0-11516 GCA_016801125.1 Novumbra hubbsi
ATTTCAATCACATGTTGGACCACAGTGTTATCTCTATCCTGTGTTATTTCAATCACATGTTGGACCACAGTGTTATCTCTATCCTGTGTTATTTCAATCACATGTTGGACCACAGTGTTATCTCTATCCTGTGTTATTTCAATCACATGTTAGACCACAGTGTTATCTCTATCCTGTGTTATTTCAATCACATGTTGGACCACAGTGTTATCTCTATCCTGTGTTATTTCAATCACATGTTGGACCGCAGTGTTCACAGTTCAAAACAATGCTAACTACTGACCACTTAGGCATTAGCTTTTCAATGATAGCTAAAACTGCACATGATACTAGCAACTAATTAGCCACCGCTAATCGTGGTTAATTGGAGACCCCTCCAATGATGTGGTCCTGCCAACTGCTAACACTTTTAATCACCTGGGCTAATGCGCCAGAAGTTCCTTATGTGGCCAATTATTGTATTTGCTGTAATAGTCACTTTTTAGGACGTAACATTTAACATCTATATTTAGCATTTATATTTCACTCCATACACCAGACACTCCACGAATTTGGGCAGAAGTGTCTTGTAACAATATCACTTTTCTTGTGAAGACTAATTATCGATTAACTTAAAATAACTCGAAGGAACACCTGATTCTAAAATAGGATTTTGTTTGTGGGTACAACTATCCTCACATCACTCTGTTCCCCTAGAGCAAACTTACTTTTAGTTTACCTCAGTGTAGAAAGGCTAGTATACACAGATGGAAGCCAGCTCTCTCATGTCTTGTATGTGTGTGTGTGGGTTTGTTTGTGTGTGTGTCAGTGGGTGGTGCTTTAAGATCACACTTCTTCCAGTAGATTAACTTTGTATTGAATTGATTAAATGAAGCATAATAAAAAAAAATTACTCCAGTACACTAACCCTCGAGAGGCATGAATGTCATCCTAAAGTAACACCCTCCCCACAAACACCACCCTCACACACATACAACCCTCTTGCTCACACACACACACACACCACCCTCACACACATACAACCCTCTTGCTCACACACACACACCACCCTCACACACATACACCCCTCTTGCTCACACACACACACACACACACACCACCCTCACACACATACACCCTCTTGCTCACACACACACACACACACCACCCTTAAACACATACACCCTCTTGCTCTCACACACACACACACACACCCACAGTAGACACTCCTCTTGTCAGCATCTCCTTTACACGCCAGGGGAACGGCAGCACATAAATAAGGTTTAATACATTTATGTTTTAGCATGTCATCCATGTAGCGTTGCTTTGAAAACTATCATGCTGGGTGAGAAAACAACAGAGGAATTCAGAGGTTGAGAGTGATGGAGAGAGACGGGGTTTGAGGGAGGTAGAGAGCGAGGGATGGTAAAACGGCTGTAGGCCACCTTGAGTGGTGGGCGGGGCTGAGGGGACAAAGGGCGGGGCTGGGGTACCTGATCAGGTGATTTCCCTGATCTCAACCAGTAGGAGGGTTTACATCAGTCTACTAGAACCCAGCATAGGGCAGTGAAGTGGCGTGAGGAAGGGTGTGGGGGGGGGGCTGTGCTGGCTGGGTGCTAACAGTTCTTCTGCTTGCACAAACATCAGCTTCATGACCTTCACTAATGGGGGACACCCCCTTTGGGAGTGTGTGTGTGTGTTTGTTGGGGGAAGGAGGGTATAAAAAACACTGTCACTCAACTGCTTAGGACATAACACCCATGATGTCAGCTGCTGGCTGCCAACATACACACACACACACACACCACACTCAGACAGACACAGTGTGTGGTCAGAGAATAGCTGGAGGGAGATGGTGTGAGAATGTTTGTCAGAGTTGATTTTGGACCGACAAAATCGTCAATATTTTTTGTAGAAATATTAAAATGAAAAAAGTTCTGTAAGTTCATTTTTTTGGAGTTGTGGTTGGAGGTTTCAGTTAATTTCTCACTCAACTAGTGTGTTTTGTGTATGTGTGTGTGCGTTTCTCTCTTTTTGGGGTGTATGTTGACATGTTTCTATTGAAGAGTCAGTATTCAGAGTTTAGTACGGCAATATAAAGGCCTTCATTTTCCAATAAGATTTATGAGGGGCTCCCAGGACACCCCAGACAGAAAGCCCCAGAGGTATGGCCCACAGTGCAACATGTGTCCACACACACAACCAGCTCCAAATGGATCACCAGCACACAGTGGCCTTTACTGTCAATCTTTGCTAAGGTAGTCTCTCAATTTACTACGATGAGCATTTGGTGAGATTCATCTTTGCTTCATCTTTCTCTTACACACATACAAACCCACTCCAGCTCTCTCACATACATGCATACTCTCTTACACACAAACAAACCCACTCCAGCTCTCTCACATACATGCATACTCTTTTACACACAAACAAACCCACTCCAGCTCTCTCACATACATACATACATACTCTTTTACACACAAACAAACCCACTCAAGCTCTCTCAAACATACATACATACTCTCTTACACACAAACAAACCCACTCCAGCTCTCTCACATACACACATACTCTCTTACACACATACAAACCCTCTCAAGCTCTCTCTCATGTACATATATACTTTAATCATACCCATATACATGCATACTCTTTTCCTCTGTGTACATCTCTCTCTTTTTTCATCCCTTGTTTTTGCCAGCAGTATGACTGACACCACATGAAATGGTCTTCGGCTCATTAATCATTACCAATGCTGTTTTTCAGTCTTTCATTATTCTCTCTCTCTCGCCTGTGTTTACTTTCTGTGACATGAGGGCTATACAGAAGGCCAAGCTGCCCATGTCATATTATCCACTTGTCAGAAGCAGTTAACCTTGGAAAAACAGAAATGCATGTTGACTTTAAGCATAGCAAGTCAACAACACCTTCGTCTGTTGAAAATAATAATAAAGTCTTCTTAAAAAGGGACTCGATTTCACTCTATCAGAGCTGGATCAAATGGAATTTTCTGGATACAAATAATATTGAATAATGGTCCTTTACCAGTTAGTTATTTTTTAAATAGCTAAATGTTATAGCGGAAGTTTGTAGATAGTAGTTAGTAGTAAGAGATAAAGTTGTTGTTAATATCTAGCTTTGTAAGCTTTTCTCTATCTTCCTGCTGTTGCTGTGATATGTGAGCTTTGTTTTCTATTCCCGTCCAATTCCTCCTCTTGTTGTGGTCTTAGAAAAACCCTTCTAACCCATCCTACTGTATCCTACACATACAACCCTTGTTGACCCTTCTAACCTACTGTATCCTAAATATATTACCCTTGTGGACTCTTCTAATCCACTGTATCCTCCACATACAACCCATGTGGACCCTTCTAACCTACTGTATCCTACACATACAACCCACGTGGAACCTTCTAACCTACCGTATCCTACACATATAACCCATGTGGACCCTTCTAATCTACTGTATTCTACACATACAACCCATGTGGACCCTTCTAACCTACTGTATCCTACACATACAACCCTTGTGGACCCTTCTAACCTACTGTATCCTACACGTACAACCCATGTGGACCCTTCTAACCTACTGTATCCTACATATATAACCCTTGTGGAGCCTTCTAACCTACTGTATCCTACACGTACAACCCATGTGGACCCTTCTAACCCTAACCTACTGTATCCTACATATACAACCCATGTGGACCCTTCTAACCTACTGTATCCTACATATATAACCCTTGTGGAGCCTTCTAACCTACTGTATCCTACACATACAACCCATGTGGACCCTTCTAACCTACTGTATCCTACATATATAACCCTTGTGGACCCTTCTAACCTACTGTATCCTACATATATAACCCTTGTGGAGCCTTTTAACCCACTGTATCCTACACATACAACCCATGTGGACCCTTTTAACCCACCGTATCCTACATATACAACCCACTTGGAATCCCTGGTTTCTGGTATCCTCTGGAATTGCCAGTCTCATCTCAACCTGTACTGCACTTCAATCACTTGACTTTTTGGCCCAGATAGAGACACGAGAGCTGACAGAACAAGGTTGCTGTCTGCCGAGTGAAGGTGGAAGAAAACAAAAGTGGCTCTCCTGCTTCCAGAGGACCTGTCTTACCTTGGGGGCAATTATTAGGAAATTGTAGACATACAAGACCACTGATAATCTCCCTCAATCTGGGGCTCCACGGAAGATCTCACCCCGTGGGGTCAAAATGATCACAAGAACAGTGAGCAAAAATCCCAGAACCACACGGGGGACCTAGTGAATGACCTGCAGAGAGATGGGACCAAAGTAACAAAGCCTACCATCAGTAACACACTACGCCACCAGGGAGTCAAATCTTGCAGTGCCAGACGTGTCTCCCTGCTGAGGCCAGTACATGTCCAGGCCCGTCTGAAGTTCACTAGAGAGCATTTGGATGATCGAGAAGAAGATTGTGAGAATGTCATATGGTCAAATGAAACCAAAATAGAAGTTTTTGGTAAAAACTCAACTCGTCGTGTTTGGAGGACAAAGAATGCTGAGTTGCATCCAAAGAACACCATACCTACTGTGAAGCATGGGGGTGGAAACATCATGCTTTGGGGCTGTTTTTCTGCAAAGGGACCAGGACAACTGATCCGTGTAAATGACAGAATGAATGGGGCCATGTATCGTGAGATTTTGAATGCTAGGGCATTGAAGATGAAACGTGGCTGGGTCTTTCAGCATGACAATGATCCCAAACACACCGCCCGGGCAACGAAGGAGTGGCTTCGTAAGAAGCATTTCAAGTTCCTGGAGTGGCCTAGCCAGTCTCCAGATCTCAACCCCATAGAAAATCTTTGGAGGGAGTTGAAAGTCTGTGTTGCCACGCAACAGCCCCCAAACATCACTGCTCTAGAGGAGATCTGCATGGAGGAATGTGCCAAAATACCAGCAACAGTGTGTGACAACCTTGTGAAGACTTACAGAAAACGTTTGACCTCTGTCATTGCCAACAAAGGGTATACAACAAAGTATTGAGATAAACTTTTGTTATTGACCAAATACTTATTTTCCACCATAATTTGCAATTAAATTCATTAAAAATCCTACAATGTGATTTTCTGGATTTTTTTTCTCATTTTGTCTGTCATAGTTGAAGTGTACATATGATGGAAATTACAAGCCTCTCTCATCTTTTTTAGTGGGAGAACTTGCACAATTGGTGGCTGACTAAATACTTTTTTGCCCCACTGTATCTTGGCAAGATTGAACTATTCAGGCTTCACTGTCAGTGAACGACCTTATTCTTTTTTCTCTCCCCTCTCTTCAGATTTAAGTCCTGCATCTAGTGATGTCTGGGGGTTCGACAACCTGTCCTCTTGAACTTTTCAATTTTTCAGACGGTCTACATCTCTGTAGACCTTTTACCTTACCTTACTTTCCTCATCAATTCCTCCTTTTCCACTGACTGTTCCTTGTCACTTTAAATCAGCTTTAGTCGCTCCCCTGCTCAAGAAACCTACTCTCAATCCCTCTGATGCCCAAAACTATCTACTATCACATCCTTTTCTTTCTAAAACATTGAAAACAAACTCTCCTTCTTCTGTTTTTATCCCCCTTGATCTTTCTGTGGCTTTTGACAGTGTGAAAGACCAGATCCTCTTCTCCACATTCTCAGACCTGGGGGTCTCTTCCCACTCTTGGTTTCCACTCTTGCTTTGCATCCTACCTGGCAGGCCAGGCTGCGCCTACGAGGTTGCATGGAAAGTATCTGCGTCCGCAGCTCTCTACTGGTGGACCCCAGGGATCAGTTCTTGGCCCACTCATCTTTGCTCTCTACACAAGGTCACTTGGCGCTGTCATATCTGCCCGTGGCCTGTCCTTTCATTGCTATGCCGATGACACTTAATTATTCTTCTAATTTCCCTCTCTTGATTCCAAGGTTGCAACATGCATATCTGCATGCATGGCAGACATTTCAGCTTGGAGGTCGCCCACCACGGAGCTGCTCTATGGCCCGGGGAAAGGCCTGCTTGCTCCAAAGTCTGTCCATCACAGCTGACAACTTCACGCTGGTCCCCTCACAGAGTGACACTCGGAAATAACTGTTATTTTCTGCAAACATCTTGTAAATACACGCTGTACAACATCTACAAAATACGACCCTACCTGATGCAGGAATTGGCTCAGGTTCTGATCCAGTCACTTGTCATCTCCCGTCTGGACTATTGCAACACACTGTTTGCTGGGCTCCCCACTTGTGCCATCAAGCCCCTGCAACTGATCTAAAACGCTGCAGCCCATCTTGTGTTCAACCTTCCCAAATTCACCCATGTCACCCCTCTCATCCTCAAGCTCCATTGGCTTCTGATAGAAGCTTCCATCCGCTACAGGAACATGGTGCTTGCCAATGGTGTAGCCAATGGAACTGCAGCTCCCTACCTGCAGGCTATGCATAAACCCTACATTCCCGTTCATCTTATCTGCCACGTCTTGTCTTTTGGCCGCCCAGCCCCCACAGATGGGCAGCTCCCTTCAGCTCAGCCAAGGTAAAACTGTACTATGTCTTGGCACCTCAATGGTGGAACAAACATCCCCTTGAAGCCAGGACAGCAGAGTCCCTGCCAATGTTCCGAAAGCAGCTGAAATCCTATGTCTTTGAGTAGTATCTTAATTAACTTGTGTATCCTCCCCAACCGTACCACCTGAGAAAAAAATGCACTTTGATTCCTCTGGCACAGACTTTGCTATCTAATGGCTTTGATGACGGGATGTCTGCTTATTATGTTTGTCAGATGTTGGTTTTCCAAGACACCTTAAGAGGAATGCACTAATTGTAAGCCGCTTTAGATAAGAGCGTCTACTAAATGACTAAAATGTGTCTGCAAATCACCTAAAATGTAGAAATGAAGGAAGCGGAGACAGAGAGGGCCATGAGGGACTCAGTATTTAGTCTAGTTGCGTTTATACATTAGGTTTTAATCCGAAACTTGTTACTTTGGTAGTTAAGGGGCTTCACAGGGACTATTTTCTCCCCTTCTTTTATCATACATCCTTCCCTTCCACCATTTCTTCACAAATCCCTCCATCTTTTTCTTCTATACTTTCTATCCCAGGGGAGTGCCATTACTAGACCACGGCATGGGCACATTTCATTTATCTTTTCCTCTCTCCATTCCTCCATCCATCCTGAGGCCAATGATACTTTGACTGAAATGGTGTCTAAAGCGAACCATGTCTGAACTGTATGTCTGTCGGGGCTGACTGCAGGCCCCGGTTGCATGGCCTCTGAGTAAGCTACCAGTTGGGCTGTACTGTGGTCAGTCTGCCTGCTGAATGTTTACGCACTGCCATTATGTATTTAATTATCCAGCCGAGTCCCGGTGGGCTGGAGATTGGGATCACTGTGGCTAAGGGTCCCGGTGCAGATAGTCGGGTGGTTGAGGCTATGGAGGATAGACCTGAACTCAAGGAGATAACACAACATAGAATGTCAGCGAACCTTGACAGGTGACTCTGTGAACTTCTTATCTGTGACTCATTTTTCCCAGCCTGTTGGGTTTGGTCCTATGAATTTGATTGCAGAAATAAAGGACAGGACATTATACACAGTCAACAAGGTCATTCACTAATGCACTCTCCCTCAGTGTCGGTTACTTTCTCTCCACAATCAGAGTCATGTACCACAGCACTGAACATAATTAAAACACAAAAGGCAGAGTCAGACATTCGTTCTGTCCTGTACTATAACAGCAGAATAACTATTCCAATGAAAAACCCTGAGACATCAAACTTATCATCCAAACAGACAGGACTGCACATCAGTCTGTCAGAATCACATGTTAAAAGGATTGTGAAACCTGAGGACACAGCAATCACAGGGTGTTGGACAACAGCTGTAGAACGCTGAGACACTGCAAGAACACTGGAACCATAAGGCACCACAATGTTTCTTTCAATTACTGTTTTTACAAAATAAAAATATTATTTTGACAAGACTTGTATGTCAGTAAAAATGTAATTCTCAAACATCACCTTCTAAAGTAACCCGGGGGATTTTGTGAATGAACGATAATGTAGGAAGCTTGGTTCTAGAATGAATAATAATGTAGGAAGCATGGTTCTGGAATGAGGGTAATGTAGGAAGCCTGGTTCTAGAATGAACTGTAAAGTCACTTTAGCTGAAGTCCTTCTACTTATAAACAAAATCAGAAAAGTTGGGAAGCAGCTGTAAACATCTAAAGGCCTACTTTAGATCGTATTTTAAAAAAGGTTGATTGGTTAGATTTGTTACATTGGTTACATTTGTCTAAAATGCACATGAACAACTGTCAACTGTCTTGTCAGTTGACAAAACTTCCTTGGCTGTCCATGGACATATACGCAGGAGCTCTGCATTAGCAGATGTGTAGCTTCACTAGGCAGCCATTTAACCGGTTCTAAATTCTCACTCCGCCTTCATTTTGCTGGTTATAAGGATGCAATATGTTTTGTTGTTGGAGGTGATTTTGTGAATCAGTTTCCTTTTCACTACAATGATTTGACAATCAATTGTTTAATGTAAACAGTTCAATAACAACAGTGTCAAGTACAATTTTACAATCATAACTCAATAACTCATAATAATGAAGCAATGTCCTCCTTGTGTCCATGACTCTGTCAGCTACGCTCCTAAAAAGGTGTAGCATGTTACACAAATAGGTTGAAATCTTTGCAACAGAAAGCGACACAAATGGCTGTGATCCTCGTTTTGACTTTGGCCGGGATTTACTATTGGAAAGAGAGAAACATCTTCCAGTGGTTGTTGCCAGTCAGCCTCTCTTCTCTGGGAGAGAAGCTACTAGTTCTCTGTCCCTGGTCAAGGAGGTGCTTGGGAGAGAAGCTACTAGTTCTCTGTCCCTGGTCAAGGAGGTGCTCGGGAGAAAAGCTACTAGTTCTCTGTCCCTGGTCAAGGAGGCGCTTGGAAGAAAAGCTACTAGTTCTCTGGCTGCCGTTCTTCAAGGTTATATATTTCACATTGCCAATGGACATCTCTCTTCCTGTCCAACTAAATGAAAAGATTTCCACATGGCCGCCTTTCTCATCTCAGTGCCAGATTTTGTATATAGTATATTAATTAGCGTCCATTTCATCCAGATGTACCTGGGGTTCCTGGGAGCTGGGGTGGTTCTCAGTTGGCACAGTTTTTCCTTTCAGAAAGCAGGAAGTATGTCAGTGCAAAACACTGAGACCTGTACAGCAAGTCCAGTATGATCCCATTCATCTGTCTTCCTCTCTGCCCAACTACTCTCAGACCCATCAAAGCTTCAGAACCCCAACCGAAAGCAGTCCGTCTCAAGAAGTCTCAAGCACCTCTTTAACTCCTCCAACAAGTTTGTTAAGACTCTCAAAAGGTGAGAAAAAAGTGAAGTGGGTGAAAAAAAATAAAAACATGTCCATTGTGAAACCAAGCCAGACTGTTCCACTGTGCTGGTCACTAGGGGGGTGTACTTGGCTGCAGTATTCTACCATAAAGACAGTGTGCTGGTAACCACAGAGGACCACATCCCTATTGTGGAGGTAGATGACTCTTATGGCAGCTCTCTGATGCAGGACTTCCTCTGGTTTACAAAGGTATTTTGGGGGACTTACCTCAGGGACTGGGGTCATGTTAAGTAGATGTATAATGTTAATTGCATTAAGTACAGCCGAGGCCAAGAGTTTTGAGAATCACACAGATATTAATTTTCACAAAGTCTGCTGCCTCAGATTTTATGATGGAAATTTGTGTATACTCCAGAATGTCATGAAGAGTAATCAGATTAATTTCAATTAATTGCAAAGCCATGAAAATAAACATAATCCCCCAAAAAACATTTCCACTGCATTTCAGTCGTGCCACATAAAAAAACAGCTGACATCATGTCAAGTCATTCTCTCGTTAACACAGGTGAGAGTGTTGACAAGAACAAGGTTGGAGATCACTCAGTCATGCTGATTGAGTTAGAATAACACACTGGAAGCTTTAAAATGGGGCTTGAAATCATTGTTCTTCCTCTGTTAACCATGGTTACCTGCAAGGAATCACGTGCAGTCATCATTGCTTTGCACAAAAAGGGATTCACAGGGAAGGATATTACTTACAGTAAGATTGCACCTAAATCTACCATTTATCGGATCATCAAGAACTTCAAGGAGAGAGATTCAATTGTTGTGAAGAATGCTTCAAGGCATCCAGCAAGCGCCTGTACCGTCTCATAAAATTGATTCAGCTGCGGGATCTGGGCACCATCTCTGCAGAGCTTGCTCAGTAATGGCAGCAGTGCATCTGCACGCACAGTGAGGTGAACACTTTTGGAGGATGGCCTGGTGTCAAGAAGGGCCGCAAAGAATCCACTTCTATCCAGGAAAAGCATCAAGCACTGATATTCTGCAAAAGGTACAGGGATTGGATAGCTGAGGACTGGGTTAAACTAATTTTCTCTGATGTATCCCCTTTCCAATTGTTTGGGGCATCTGGAAAAACGCTTGTCCGGAGAAGGAAAGATGAGCGCAACCATCAATGCTGTGTCATGCCAACAGTAAAGCATCTTGAGACCATTTACGGGTGGGGTTGCTTCTCGGTGGGCTCACTCACAATTTTGCCTAAGAACACAGCCATGAATAAAGAATCTTACCAAAACATCCTCTGAGAGCAACTTCAACAGTTTGGTGACAAACAATATCTTTTCCAGCATGATAAAGCAACTTGCCATAAGGCAAAATTGATAACTAAGTAGTTTGGGGAACAAAACATTAAAATGTTTGGTCCATGGCCAGGAAACTCCCCAGACCTTAATCCTATTGAAAATTTGTTGTCAATCCATTGCAAATTGCAGAGGTCTAGGAGAAGAAGGGTCAACACTGCAAATATTGACTCTGAATGTTCTTAATGTAATTGTCAATAATAGCCTTTGATACTTATGAAATGCTTGTAATTATACTTCAGTATACCATAGCAACATATATTGTAAACCAATAGATGCTATTGTAACATTGTATTGTATAAATCAATACTTGTCATTCTCAAAACTTTTTGCCACGGCTGTAGAATCCTTGCATTCGGCTTCACATCTTACTGTGGTGTTTTCTTAGCATTTCGTTGATGGTACATATTCTCAATGTTAATATATTTCTGTCTGTCTATGTCTTGGTCTTTTTTTCTTGGCTTGTCTCTCCCTCTGTCCGTCTTTCCTCTCTGGTTGTAGTTGTCCTGTATGTGGGAAGATGTGCGGTGGTTGAGACAAAGTATGTCGGTCTCCATGTCCTCATCCTCCACTCTGCAGGCCAGGCAGAAGATGTTGTCTGCTGCTGCACAACTACAGGTACACCACTATGTGTGTGTGTGAGAGACATTAACACACAGGCAGACATATCAACTACAGGTACACCACTATGTGTGTGTGTGAGAGACATTAACACACAGGCAGACATATCAACTACAGGTACACCACTATGTGTGTGTGTGTGTGTGTGAGAGACATTAACACACAGGCAGACATATCAACTACAGGTACACCACTAT
>JACXGK010014480.1:0-11523 GCA_016801125.1 Novumbra hubbsi
CAGCCCCATACTCAACAATGCAGCCCCATACTCAGCAATGCAGCCCCATACTCAGCAATGCAGCCCCATACTCAACAATGCAGCCCCATACTCAGCAATGCAGCCCCATACTCAGCAATGCAGCCCCATACTCAACAATGCAGCCCCATACTCAACAATGCAGCCCCATACTCAACAATGCAGCCCCATACTCAGCAATACAGCCCCATCCTCAGCAATGCAGCCCCATACTGGTAAAATAATGAACTATTTTCAAAAATGTAATTATTTTTGTCCAGTGTGTGTGTGATCACTTCCTCTGGCCTCAATTTAATTATTTCTCTGTTTTTCATTCAGGAATTGCTTGGTCACCCTCATTCATAAGCTAGGAAATATGCAGTATTCCCCTCACGGATTTTGCTCTTTATGTTCCCCTCCAACAGGACACTCTGTACAGACACTTTTGGCCAAATGCTTAGCTGGCGGACAAATGCATGGGCATTGAGGACACCCTATTCCCTGAAACGTGCACACCATTTGACTGGAGCCAATGCATAAGTAGTGTACTAGGGAATAGGTTAACATTTTGGATTTAAATTTGAAACAAAGAAATAACCAGATGCTCAAAATGACAGGACTAATATGAGCTTTATATTTATATTTTGATTATTTTCTGAGGCACATTTTTACAGACTACCCTATTTTCGCTCTAATCACTATTATGTTAATAATGCTGTTTATCTTAATTATTAATTGGATTTGGAGAAAAGCTTGATGAACAAGTTGGGAGTGAGCATATAATTAACTGGTGTGAAAAAAGAGCGCAACGTTGACCAAGGGGGTCTGTTGCACAGACCGAACAGAATATTTGTTTGAAATATGGTTAATACAAAATCTGCCTACTCTGACGAGACTCCAAGACCACCCTTCATCAGTAGTGCGCACGTAACGCCCTGGACCAGAGCTAGATTCACACGCTCGACCGGATAGGCCTATTGATGAGGAGCGGCCAATTACAGCAATTACATGGCCATCCGCGAGAGAGCGAGTGGAAGAGAGAGATTGACTGACCACTTATATACCGAACGCAAATCTGAAGCTGGGGTCAAAAAAGAAGCTGACTTAAGAAAGTGCATATTTTGCACAAAAAAAAAGTTTATTCGAACAAGTTCGTTTAAGCAAGAGAGCGTGTGCACACTATCATATGCATGTCTAAATGTGCGTGCGACAAACGTCAATCGCTCTTATGTTTATAAATATTACGTTATTTTCCTTCTTCTGCAAGTTTTTGACATCTTGCAAGACACATCAGGTTAAGATAAGTTATAAGGTGAGTAAATACATATACTTTTGTTATGCTTTATTAAGTTGTATGTATATGCTTCTAAATGTAGAGCTATTTAGCCTACGGTCTTTTCAATCCCATGCCAAAATAAATTCCGTATGATTGATAGTGGTGGTAGCAGAATATTTAATTGGTTTTTCAGAATTATTAGTCTGCATAATTAAAACAAATCACGTTAGACTATTGTTATAATCATTTGATGGAAACCATTTTAATTGTACTAGCATAACGAAGACTCTATTTATCAAAAACGAATAATTTGTAATAACGTCATATTTGTGAGGATTCAGAATGACAAATCAGTCAAATTGACCACTGAACCTCCTAAAATGTTCGTTTAAATCATTTGATTGTTGGTTATAAACATACAACTTAATGGTTGTCATTACTAAAATATTTAGTATCAATTCTTATTTTAATAATAGATTATATAATACTAATGAATTAATTAGAATACTATTTAAAAAATCATTATTGAATTTCGATTGCACAAAGTCTTTAAATGCTGCATCCCCTGAGGATGGAGAGAGTCAGGTGAAGTGCGGAGAAGTGGGTTGCAGGTGGTATGATGGTGAGGGTGTCTTGTAACGTGTACAGTAGGAAAACAGTCTACAGTAGGAAAACAGTCTACAGTAGGAAACTTGAGGAAAGACTGGTTTTATTGCAGCTGGACTGTGACATGGCATTAATGCCTAATGACATCTTACTTAAGAGTAATAAGATCATTCAGTGATTGACAATGATTGACATAGAGGCATTCCTACTACTTAGAAGTCACCTGTTCATTTGAACGAATTAAACCAAAACAGTTATGTGGATACAATGTATTAAATGGAAATGTAATGAGGGATCATTTTTATTTTTTGCTCCTCAGGGCAGAAGATTGTGCAGCTCTATGGTGTGGGGGTCAATTTGAGGTATTTATCATTCCTTTGATCAATGAGATTCTGCCCCTCAGAAGCCTACAGTGTCAATCCTAGCTTTGGAAAGACAATGACAATTTTCCAAGTATAATTTCAGGGTGTAACACTGGTGTGCCAGTTGAAAAGCAGCTTTAGGACTACAATAGATGAAACAGTGCTGTTCAGCAACAACAGTAGTTAGTGAAGTGTTGTAGTTAATGTTATGTTATGAAAGCTTGTTTTATGCTGCTGAGAGTGAGAGGGAGAAAGTGAGAGAAACAGAGAGAGAGAGACATTGTAACTGAGAGACAAAGAGTGAGAGAGACAGTGTAAGTGAGACACAAAGAGTGAGAGAGAGAGTGTAAGTATGAGAAACAAAGAGAGAGAGAGACAGTTTAGGTGAGAAAAGCAGAGAGAGAGAGAAAGACAGTGGCGGTAACAGTGGGGGAGATAGTTTGTCTCAGTATCTGCTTGTGGGGGATTACTCTACACTCCAGAATATTAACGAGGGCCTTTTGTCACAGATCTCTCTCTCCTACTTTCCTTCACAAACAGACACACACACATACAGACACACAGACACACACGTAAACATTCAAACACACACACACACATGGTCTTTTTTTGTCAATGGTGTCTTTTGTTCCTTTCATCTCTGACTTACACAAAGCATTCCTGTGTACACGGGAGAGGAGACAGAAAAGGGGGGAGTTAGAGAGTGAGAGAGGGGGTGAGGGAAAGGGGAAGGAGATTGGGACAACATGCAGCACGCCTTTGTTGTATGGTTGGAAGTTTTGACTCAGTTACTGATATTACAGTAACAATACTACAGAACAATATCAGATGTGTTGTCATGGAGATGGAATACATCCTACTAGAAAGGTATTGGTTATATTTAAACTTCCTCTGTTGTTCTATTCAGCCATTTTTTTCTTTATTGCTTGTATACAAATTGTTGGTCTAAAGTCCTCTCTGAGTCATAAACAGAAAGGAAGAGACAATGTGTGAAAGAGGGACATTTTAACGAAGGTTTACACGAATGGCGGACATTTTCAATACCGTCATTGTAACTCTGAGAGTTACATAATCAAAGCAATTAACAATAATTGCTTACATAATACTGTCTATTGTAGTATGCTATTTTGGTGTTTACTTTTTACGTCACATAATTGGAATTAATTCTGTCATTTCTTCATGTTGTGTGTATCACAGTGTATGCATTACGCATTAGGTAACGTGTCAGGGAAAAAAACCTTGTGTTCGTTTGCTAAAATGTTTGCCACATTTAGTCCGTGACACACATTTGTAGGAGCACTGTGAAATAACCCATTCAGAAAGAGGAAGAAGGAGCAGTGTAATCTATCTGTAATCTCTCCATCTATTCAATCTGTAAATCCCTTATTTACAGACCAAACAATATTGATTTTAACAATATATAAGCATTCTGACCACTACAAAGCCCTTTAGGAGTAAGGGATTTAATTCAAGAAGGGCAACAAAAAGACTGGCCTTCTTCCTTGCTGACTCTTATCACAGTATCCTATTTCTTTATAGAAGCTCAGTCTTTGTCCACTAAATGTCCCCTGGTTGGAATCAACAGACTCGTCTTTTTTTCCCCTTCTTCATCTAGATAAACTCAATGTTATTAACAGAGAATTGACTTAAATCGCTCCAGTTTCCCGTTTGTTACGGCTCACAAAGTGAGTCCCTGTATCTGTTGTCTGTGTAGATACAGTAATTTAAATCTTGTAATCCTATTTCTACACCCCTTTCTTCTCACGCCGTCCCTCTTATCTTGTTCTTCTGTCTGTCATCTCCTCACCTCCCACTTCACTCTGGCGTGGTAAACGTCTGGTCTACTTGCTTTGGAAAAGTAAGTGAGAGTGTGTCTCTGTATGGAAATCTTTGGCTTTGTCCCAAATGACCCCCCGTATTCCTATAGTGCATTGAAGGATAGTGTGGATGTTGGCACACATTGTGTGTGCATGTGGAATCTGTCTTTATACGGTAGTTGCTTATTTTGGCCATTCAGTGTGTTTTTGTCAGTTCCACTGGCTCATTTCTTTAAGCTTTACTTCTCTCAAAAAACTGGACTCTTAAATGTCACCCATTTAACAAAAAACAAATGGACATAACCAAAAGTAGGGTGCCATTTGGAACATACACAGACAGCAATTGGTTATTGAAAGCCTTTTTGTTCATCAATGCTCTGGTCTTTTGTTTGCAGAGCCAACCTTGTCCCTGACTTCTAATTCCTTCTACATGTTAACTGCAGTGCTCTTTTGTCCTTTTCTGCTTCTGTACTACAAAATGCTTAATCTGTGTTGGCAGTTAGTTTTTCAAAGCCGGTTTCCGTTGCAACATCTCTTAATCTCTCTCTCTCCCTCCTTCCTGTTGCACTGACAGATGACATCTGCCACACCCCCTTCCTCCCAAAGCTCCTCCCCTCAGAAGTTGTGTCACTCCCAGACACAGACAGATATTCTAAAACCCCTGTTGGGCGGTGGTGTGTCTGGCGGGGGTGGGACCCTGAGGAGGAGGAGGCGCGTTCTGTCTAAGGATGGGCGGAGCAACGTACGCATCGAGCACATCAGTGGGCGCTCGGCCCTGTACATGCGTGACCTCTGGACAACCTTCCTGGATATGCAGTGGCGCTGGAAATTTTTCCTCTTCACCCTCACCTTCACGGGGACGTGGTTCCTCTTCGGGGTTTTGTGGTACCTGGTTGCGTTAGTGCACGGAGATCTGCTGGGTGAGAGGGAAAACTACGACAGCACAGTAGCCTACCGTGTCCCGGTTTGCCTCAGCACAACTACACCAATCGAACGCAAAGTACTTTTATTTGTGTCCCTCCAAATTGTGGCCCCCTATTCTGTACGTTCTGCAAGGACTGTACCCCCCCCCCCCAGAGAACTAAGCATGCCGTTTGTGCTCCCTGGTAGAGTTCGACCCGCCGTCAAACCACACCCCGTGTGTGCTACAGATGCAGACCCTAACGGGGGCGTTCCTCTTCTCTCTGGAGTCCCAGACCACTATTGGTTACGGTTTCCGTTGCATCACGGAGGAGTGTCCCGCTGCCATCATCCTCCTAATCCTGCAGCTCGTCATCACCATGGTGATGGAGATTTTCATCACAGGGACCTTCCTCGCCAAGGTATGTCTAACTACCAGGGTTACAAAAGTCCAAAAGCTTTCTTGACACCTCCAGGTATGTTTTTTTGTGATCTATGATTAGTCCTGGAATAAGTAGGTAACAAACCTTTTTTGTGTACTACAATTTTTCTGATTCCCTGAAATGAAACAGAGTTGACCCTACACCTGACCACAAGACAGGCACCTGATTCAAAGTCTCCATGACTACTTTCCTCAGGTGGCTCGGCCAAAGAAGCGAGGCGAAACGGTGAAGTTCAGCCAGCACGCTGTGGTGTCCAGTCACGAAGGCAGACCCTGCCTCATGGTGCGAGTGGCCAACATGAGAAAGAGCCTTTTGCTGGGTTGTCAGGTATCTACCTGCTAAACTGTATGTGTTTGTGTGCATTTGTATGTCTTGGTGTGAATGTAGCTTGTGTTGCGTGGGATGCCTCATATGCTTTTCTCAGCCACAGAGAAGTGCGCATGATTCACACCCACAGTCAGTTCCGTTCCGTACGGCTTTAGATGGGCTTAGAGTTCACACCCACAGTCAGTTTCGTTCCGTACGGCTTTAGATGGGCTTAGAGTTCACACCCACAGTCAGTTCCGTTCCGTACGGCTTTAGATGGGCTTAGAGCTCACAGGGCTCTTACACACCTACTGCCAGAGGTTATGGTTCAGTAAATGTCAAATTTAAGTTAAAATATAATCTGCAATCCGTTCTAAATGCAACTCCTATTGCCATACACATGTTATAGGTGTAACCGGGGTGGTAATTACATAGGTATTGGGCATAGTCTGGAACTATTTTCTAGGTTTCGTCACCAAGCTGATGATGCTCATCACGTAGTGCACGTGAGAGGAAAAAAGGGAAATAAAAAAGTTAGTTACCGTAAGTTTAGGCTAGGAAAAGATCGGGGTTGTAGGAGGAGAGTAAGAACGTTGTTCTTGTGTATTCTGGGCAACGAGAGAACGGGAGGAAGTGAACCATGTGTGGGGAAAAGCACGTGCCTCACCTCAAAGATGTGCCATGACCGTAGAGTTCTCCTGTTCCTTTTCTGTATGTTTCTGTTTCTACGGACTCACTGGGGTGGGTTACATTATCAGTGGACACTATTTCTCTTCTGAGTTTCTCCCATTCCCCATCTCAATGTAAATACCCGAATTGTTAGTTTGTGTCCTTTTCCGGTCAACATAGGATTCCTCCAATTGCCCGCAATTCTAACAATGTTCTGCCAAACATACCGGTAGTCAAAAAGTAGTCAACTTTTTAATCCGGTTTTCTGTATCGTTTTATGATAAAACGTCCTTACTCACTTACAGAAAATACATTTAGAAATACAACGCAGAAGAATAAATATTGCATATGTGCAATTTGTTGGATTTGTTATTTTAAGCGCAGCAGCTTGCAAATTAAAACATACCACAGACATAATATTTAAATGAACACACACAATGCCACATGTTATAAATACATACTGTCAGTAGTTACCATTCTTAAATTACAGAGGCCTTGTCACACTAAAAGGACAGCAGCGTCAGTTTCCCCCAGCGGTAACACTCCCCCAGTGTAGTTTCCCCCAATGGTAACACTCCCCCAGTGGTAACACTCCCCCAGTGGTAACACTCCCCCAGTGGTAACACTCCCCCAGTGGTAACACTCCCCCAGTGGTAACACTCCCCCAGTGGTAACATCCCCTGTAAAGCGTTCAAGCCCATCCATCCCCACCGTTTACCCCCTGCAGACCAAACATCCTGTGACTGTGTAACCCCCCCCCCCAGGTGACGGGGAAGCTCCTGCAGACGTCTCATACCAAGGAGGGGGAGACGGTGCGTCTGGACCAGAGGAACGTTCCCTTCCAGGTGGACATGTCCAACGACAGCCCCTTCCTCATCCTCCCCCTCACCTTCTACCACATCATAGACGACAGCAGCCCGCTGAGGGCCTGGGCCGCCAAGGGTACGTCTGCCCCTGACTGTCTAGACCTGCGCCCTGTATACAGTAGGGTACTACTGTAGGGTACTACTGTAGGGTACGGACCCTAACCAATAGGGAACAGGGTTCAGACACGGTGCCACAAGTGTGGGAATGGCGCGTGTCTGCGCGGGCATTTCCAAGTCTGTCTGTCTCCCTCTTCAGGGGGGGGGTGGACTGATCCAGAGCTGGCAGACTTTGAGTTGCTGGTGATCTTGAGCGCCACGGTGGAGCCCACCTCAGCCACCTGCCAGGTGCGCACCTCCTACCTCCCCGACGAGATCCTGTGGGGCTACGAGTTCCCCCCCGTGGTCTCCCTGTCGCCCTCAGGCAAGTACGTGGCCGACTTCGCCTTCTTCGACAAGGTGGCCAAGACCAAGAGCACGCCCCTCTTCCAAACCACCCGCCCACAGGGTTGCCAAGGCAGCGGCGGTGGCGGAGGGGGTGGGGTGGAGTCGGTGGACCCGGAGAAGATCAGACTGGAGCAGAGCTACAGAGAGAGGGGGGAGGAGGGGAGAGGGAGGGTCAGGGACAGCAGTCCTCTCAGTGTCCGGATCAGCAATGTCTGACAGGCCACACGCTGACTGGGGCACGGGGCTCACATAATGGTTTTCTGAGGTGAATTTATTAAAATTGTTTAATCTTTCTTTGGCTGTGCTTCTCTGGCTTGATGGAACCAATAGCCACAGTCTTGAGGCCATGCCTTCTGTACATTTGGCGATTCAGGCAGACTAGAGCATAATCAAAAATGCATTTGGAAATATTGGAAGTCATTTTTGAATACAGGACTGGTTAACCAAGGATTCCAAGCAGGGTCACTTACTGTTTACTGCAAATATTAAAATGATTAATTAATTTCTTGTTGTTAATTTGCATGAAAAGGTATGGAGAGAGTTGAGGAGGAAGACCACGGAGAAGGCCTGAACGCTTAGTTTTGTCTCAAATGCCACTGTATTTCATTGGGACAGTCTTTCTACTGTAACGGCTTTAAGTCAAAATGCTGGTAAACCGTCCCCACTTTAAAACGTGCAAATCTTTAACATTGTAGATTCTGTGATGCTTTGTGTTGTTATTGGAACTTGTCAGGGCCAGTGCCTTGCAGAATATTCTAGCTAATGAATGATGAAATGATAACACTAATGTCTCTATGACAAAGAATGTAGGCCTAATGTGGAATGAGACGGGGCATAAAGGAGTCCAGAGGACATTTGTCTAAGGTGCTGTGTACGGCTTGAGAATGTGTGTTAGTATCGTAATTGGCAAAGATGTACAGTATCTGTCATTGTTAACACAGAGACATCCAGTTAGCACTTTATTAAGTAACATTGCACGAAAAAGTTTGAGCACTATTGGTTCTGGAATGTATATATATAGATTCATGCTTTTAAACCGACTAAAAGCATTTTAACACTGAAGACAATGTTTTAATTGTGCATTTTTATATATAAAACAATTAAGGCTTTCCCTCTAAATGTTTGTCGTGTTATTTCTGCGGCTACCTGGATCAGGTATTTTAAACATCTGGCAGAAAATACCCTTGCAGGAACAACAGGAAATACTTGGTAGTAGTTAGTGACAAATGTCACAGCTAAGCATGGCTGGGCTTAATTCAGCATGTTTCAAAAAAAGTCGGTCAGCAACATGATTGGGTATTTAATTTCAGAGAGGATGGGGAGAGATCTTTCACAGAAGATGGGGAGAGGTCCTTCCAAAGATAGCATGGTGAGGTCATCTTTGATAAACACACAGAGGAACTTAGTCGGAGACTCCACTTCAGCTCCAATGTGTGTCGTCAGGGCGATGGCATCATTCATAGATCAGGCGGTTTGCAAATTGAATGGGGGGTCTTAAGATGTCAGGAAGGGTGGAGCAGATGGGGTGGGTCCTTACCAGCAGCACTTCATGATGACGAATGTCAGTGCTACAGGGCGGTGGTCATTCAGGCAGGTGATGGAAGGTACAGGGATAATGGTGGTCTGTTTGAAGCAGGTGGGGACTGCAGACAGAGTCAGGGAGAGGTTGAATATGGAGGTGAACACCTCCTCTTGCTGGTCAGCACACCCCTCAGGACACAGTCCGGAATGCCATCTAACCCTGGTGACGTCCGCGGGTTCACTCTTTGAAGAGCTCTTCTCACGTCGACTGTCGCTAGGGACCGAGTGCAGTCGTCCTGGGCCTCAGACAGACTTCCAGAAGAAATGGTGTTGGTGCCTCAATCTGTGTCTTAGAAGGTGTTGATCTTGTTGGGTAGAGGCGGCAGAATGGGCATCATTGCTGTTTCTGCCTTCATAGTCTGTTTCTGCCTTCATAGATGTGTCACAGTCCACACCACAAGCGTCTGGGTTCAGAGCTGTGACTCCAGTTACAGCTCTGAAGGTGCTTCAACAAAGTATTGAGAAAAGATTGTGAATATTTACGTGCATGTTTATATTTTATTTTTTTATTTTTGCAAATCTATTAAAAATATGAAACAAACGTTTATAACTTTGTCTTTATGAGCTATTGTGTGTATAATTTTGAGGGAGAAAAATGTACTCAATCAATTTTGGAATAAGGCTGTAACACAAAATGTGAAAAAATTTAAGCGCTGTGATTACTTTCCGGATGCACTGAAAATGAAAGAAAAAAACATAATTTTTCAACAGCCAGTAACATAATGAAGAACATATTTCAAGAACGTGAGAAGAGCTCTACTTCCTCTTCCTACATATAAAAAAAAAGAAAATGGAGACCTTCATGTGTTTTCGCCTTGTCATTCTACAAACTCTTCTCCATCAACCAGGTAAAATATTTGTTTACTTGATAGATATTGATGGTGGTTGAGGGTTGATAAAAGGCTCTGCCACAGAAACCTCTTTCTGGACCATAAGTCAAACATGCCAATGTTTAAGATGTTGTTCAGACTAGTACACACCGCAGGAGGAAGGGTTATTGGAAGGGAACTAGGGTAATATGATCAAATGAAGAAGGGTTTAATAGTTTGTTAGTGTTACACCATTCAAATAATGTATAAAAAAATTCATTATAATTGAAAATATGTGTTTATGGTAATTCGTTACCGTTTGGATGAACAGGTTTTCTTCCGTAAATTAATTTAAAAATAATCTACAAAATGACAACTTTTATTTTTTCCGTTGTGATATCTAGTAAACCACGAAAACGTTCTTAATGTCTACAGTCACAGGAAAACCACAATGCCAGTGAAGCATCAACATTGTTCATATGATGATTAGGTAGAATATTCTGAAAGTCAACCTGAATGGTTTCTGACACAGAATGGCATATTGTGTGTATCCTTGTAATTTCCTGTACTTTTGTAACAAAGGCTGTATCAGAATGGTTCAATATGGATCCTGGAGGGCCAAAACATGTATAGTTAACTGTCATTATCTGGATCTTCCTCAAACATTAAACTCCAGCTGAATGAAATTCACTGCCAATATCACACAAACAAATGTACTGTGTACATGTGTTTCACCCACCAGGACTAGATATGTTCTAAACACAGCACACATTTGAGCTGGGCTCAATTTGAAGGTTTAAAATAAGTGACACCATGTTTGTGTATTTTGCAAAAATAATACATATGCAAGTATTTCTTTTGCAGCTTCATACAATGTGTCCTACTTGTCTATTTGTCAGTACTGGCTGGAGTGATTCTTCTTTTTTAATGTCATCTATGTTTATTTCAGTGCTCAGCCTTAAGACGAAGGTGCCCAGCGTGTTTGCGGAGAAGGGACAGAGTTTCCTCCTAAATGTCCCTGGAGCTGTGGAAGTGAAAAATGACTCATTTACTACATTTCGTTGGAAGTTCAACACCACAGATAATGTTATTAAATATAGTGAAAGAAAATCAGTGGTCTTTCCAAATTATAAAGACAAGGTTATCTTTAGTGTGGGGAATCTATCTTTGCGACTGGAAAATGTACAGGAAGGAGACAGTGGAAGGTATTCTGCAGAACTGAGTGGTGAAAGGGTCACAAACGTTGCTGAATACCAGGTATCAGTTCAAGGTAGGTTTTCCTCCTTCATTCATTGTACCCTGTTTCTAGTGTCATAACAGGGCCTTTTAAGTAGATGGAGAAGGGTGTGTTTAGTTTATACTGTCTGGGGCATACTAGTGTGTTTGTAAACTCTGTCTGGCTACTTGTTTTCAGCGAGAGTTGAGCCACCGGTCTTGACAGTGGACT
>JACXGK010014481.1:0-11525 GCA_016801125.1 Novumbra hubbsi
ATAGCAAGGGGTCTTAGATAGCAAGGTGTCTTAGATAGCAAGGTGTTATAATTTGCTGCAAAGGCTATAACTGCTATTGATGTTAGCCAGTGAGCTTATGGGCAACAGGCTTTTTTTTATCACCAGTGCATCCTAAAATGAACGCTTATTATACATTTTGCTAAATACTCCAGTGTTAGATGCATTTGCAAATAACAGCACATTATTACCCCACTGTTTATAGTAAAGGTGTAATTATTTTATTACCCTGTTGAAAAATGTTATTTGAAAATAAATGTGGTTGGAAGGTTGATAGGCAACATTTATCCAATGTTTTTTTAAAGTAGTTTATAGAGAAATGGAAAGCTAAATAAATTTAGTAGAGTGTGCTTTACCTTTTCCTCTTAGGGTCCCATGACTGTAATTTAAAAGACAATTATAACAGAGTATTGCAGATTTATGGAGGTTTGAGTGTTAGTCTGAGAAAGTTTGTTAACAGGACTGCATTATGTTCACACAATTTCTCTCAATTGGCTTCGAAACACTTTGGAGGCAATATGGAAAGTAAACTGACATCTGATCAGTCCCTGGAGAATCCTGATGATAAGGGAACTCAAACTGGTTTTACAGTCAAACAGAGGACCCAGTGTCTGAGAAACAAAGACAACACACAGCTGTGCTGGCTACAGACTGTTCTTCGCTTCGTCTTCACGTACAGTGAAGTAAAAGTACAGTATAGTACATCTCCTAAACTGTTAGTGGAAGGGCTCCTTTTTATAAAAAGAAAATCATGAGTTCCATCATGCATGGCAAAAAGCTATAATCCCACATAATACAAGAGATTGAGAGAGGTAATGATTAAATTACAGAAGGTAGAGAAACATGCTAAATGAAGGCTGAAAACTTAACTAGCTGTGGCAGATTGAATTTACCCAGGCAGTCTAATTCTGATATTTTTATTCCAATTCTAATAATTAAATTAGGCTTTCAAGACATGTTTTCTTGTCAATTCAACAATGTTAGAATTCATCCAAAACAGATTGTATACAATTCAAACAAAAGGGTAACTCGCAGATGGCACCGGACCGTCTTCTCTGTGACCTTTCATCAATGAGCAGCTTCTACTTATTAACTAAAGCATGGTTGTTTAGAATTTAAGCAAGCAAATCGAATCAAATAAATACATTCAACACATCCCATTTGTTTAACTCTTGAAATACCAGATTACACTTGCATACATCACTTCTTATCGCATATTGGATTTAGCCGGGTTTAGCATGACACAAAGCAGACCTAAGGGTCCTTATCAAGAAGAAAAAATAGGAGAATAACCCATTCAAGAGGTATGACGCAACAAAGGCAATCAGCGGGTCTAAATCCTCAAATAGAATTCAGCAGCGCCTGTTGCTTTGAGGTTGAGAGGAAATATATCAAAATGAATTGTGTAGATCATAGCATAGATCATCTAGAAAGGTACGTATATCCGTCCAACAGAGCTATGTGTTACTCTGTACTTGGGAACAAATTTTGCTCAATCAGGCCCACGACAGGTCTCTTTCCAACTGATTTTCTATCACCATCTGTCCCTGCGTTTTGATTGACTTTTGCAAAGGTTTAGATAAAGTATGTCTGTTTTGTTTACAGTGTTTTAAATAAAAGGGAAATAATGTAAATGAATGCACTTGTTTTAATGTAGAACCGCCTGTGGTCTTGATTATTTTACGTGTGTTTGATTTTATCTACCCCAGATTTAAAAGGCCCTTTATGATTGGCCATGTTTATGTGGAATTGTAAACACCAATGCTTGCTTCGCTTAACCTTCCTCACGGTAAATTAACCCGTGATTTGTTTTGTAACAACCTTAAATGACCTGAAAGAACAACCATTTGACTTTGTATTAGCCACTGTTCAGGATGATAAATATAGACAGGTGTATTCGTAAGAGAACAATCACATTTTAAATAAATATTAAGAAGCCGGTTACTGTGATGCAATTATATGCAATAATATTCTAAAACAATGTAGGAATGCCTGTAATATTTCTCTTTCACCTATTTCAGATTTCTGAAAGGGAAGGCCTTGGTGATCTACCCAGAGATAGGGGACAAGCTGGACATTATCTGCCCGAAGGCAGACATGGGGCGGCCATATGAGTTTTACAAACTGTACCTGGTGAAAAAGGAACAGGCAGAAAAGTGCAGCACAGTCATGGACCCCAACATCTTGGTCAGCTGCAACAAACCTGAGAAGGACATCAAATTCACCATCAAGTTTCAGGAGTTCAGTCCAAACTACATGGGCCTGGAGTTCAAAAAGTACACAAACTACTACATCACATGTGAGTGTCAGGCATTTGACCTTAATCTTTTTTTTTCACATCTTCAAAAACTTTGCGAAAGATTTACAGAGCAACTTTGTGGGAGAATTCTGAATATGCATTTTAATCAACTCTTGGGGTATTTGTGAAAGTGGGCACATTTATATTTTTACATTATTAAGATAAAGAAAATCTGATAAAATGATAAAATATTTTATCCTCGCATCCTTAGGACTTTTGTACTTAAATATACAGTAGTTAGTTAACAGAAAAGGCAATAATTTGTTAAAGGTAAACATGTATTTATATTGACACTGTGGCTATGAAATCTAATCAAATTATAATCTTAAAATGTCCATATGCCATATCTGGACAACAAACATAATACATTTACACCAATCAGAGTTTGTTTAGTTTGTTTTGATATGGTACTAAATGTAGTATACTGGAGTATTATTTGACCTGATGTGTTTAAGTGCAGCCACTACTAGCCAAGCTCTCCCTGGTCACCGTGATACAGAGGCAACTCTGAAGTCTAAGGCAATATTGTTTGTGTAAGATCCGGTCAAATTCAATAGCACACGCAGTAGAAATGGGTCTGATGGGCCCCCCCCCCGGGGCAAGCTGGCCTGATTTGTTACGTTACAGCCTGTTGAGCTGGACCTATAGGTACTAACAAATGAACACCAGCGTTTTGTTAACTTCACCCGAATCAATAGGTTCACAGGCTCAAGGCTGCTTTTCCTGTACCCGCTAATCCACATGTCATTTGATTATCATCACTGTGGGCTGGCTGAGAAAGAAGCCCAACTATTGTCCTATCCGCTGCTCTAACATTGGAAAATCATTGACACCTTGAAGACCAGTCTCACTGATGTCTTTCAAAGTGTTTGGTACATTTAAACACGTAAAAAAAAATACAAATGAAAAATACACCAGTTTCGAAACTTTACTATAAGGAATAAGAGATTAAGAATTTATGGCTGTTGAACCAAAACATAAAAAGCCTAATCAGTAATAAAATATATAAATAAACAATACAATCTACTAGAAAATGGTTGTTTTGTTTGTATCTTTGAAGCCTTTAAATCAATCCAATTGTCCCACGTGAAATGTAGACATATGACTGACAAGAGAAGAATGTTACCAGTTTGCAGTTATTGATTTATAGGCTTAAATGGAAGAGACAACACCTTTTTAAAATCATAATTAAGGGTTAAGTATATATCTGCCCAGACGACATCCAATTTTCCCCAAATGTATTTATGTAAACACACGTGTTTGTTCTTAACTGACTGGGACAGTAATCTGTTTTTTTTAAATGTTATTAATAGTTTACTTGTCAGTTTACTGACATCTAATTTTCTTTCTCCTGACAATATCCTGGGGTTTAAATTTAGATTGCAGCAGGGGCACATCAAGCTGTTTTATGTGCCTAAGTTATTCATATGACGTTAAGGAAAATATAGTGCCTGGAAGAGTTCCCCCATTGAGGTCAGGGTTTTTTTACTCTGAACAGCTGACTGTGAAAATACCCAGAACAGCACAGATTTGTCAAACACTATATAATTGGGATGCCAAAATGTCTCAATCAAGGGGATAACGTTTTTTCTATTGGTATCAGCCTACTGATAAGATTGACCTTTTATATCAATGTTTTTAGGCAATGGGACCCAGTTGGCCCAGCTTTAGCTCTCTGGCTTTCAGAATTAATTGTTACATACTGTACTTGTTTTATGGTTTAGAGGGGTGGTAATGGGGTGGTAAGGCATTATCAGAGGTATATACTGCTCTCTTGACATAATCAGACAGGAGACAATGCTTCAGATTTTCTCTACTGATCAGGAAAGAATGCTGTATGCAGGTGAGGCTAGCATTAACATTTAAGCTCCCTCTCTTTCTAAAACAAAAAAAAGAAATGCCCTTTCGAATAGCTCATTTACATTGTTTACACAAACATGGAAAGGATTTTTTTGACTGTATGCACACTTGCATACGTCAACTCTGTCGCATTGTGAGTCAATTTTCTCACTGGCTGAACCACATAGTTCAGACTTACAACATGCAGAGTGACTCACATTGCCCTGCTTTGGTCCCCTACGCCCTCCCCCTACTGTGGTGTGGGTCTTTTTCAATGTGCCCCAGTGCAGAAAGTCAGACGATGTCAGCAGGAGGGGCGTCAGTGATAACCCTCCAAAGTCAACCCCATCCTGATCACCGATTGGCAGCCAGGCCAGTCAGTCAGACCAATGAGCTGCCGGAGAAAGAAACACACTGGGGTGATTATACTCCCAGATAAAAAAAAAAGAAATCTATACCCAGAACAAAAACCCTTCTTAGCATGGAGTACTTGAGGTTTGCACCTACGTGAGTGCGTATGTTGGGCTTTTGGAAGGGAAGGATATAATCTACAAAATTTATGTAGAAACTAAGCACCACAGCCTGACATTCCATCCAGTGCACTGCAGTGGCAAAACATGACGTGTGCAATAAAATCTAAAAGGGAGATGATACAATGGTAAAAAAGTAAGACCTCTTGAACTGTAGCATGCACTGTACATTTTACTTTTATTTGTAATCACTCAGTAAGCAGACTCTTATCCTGAGTGTCTTTTTGCTTGTTAATCTGAACATTAGTCTTTTTAAGATAGAAAAGACAAAACAACATCACCATCACCTTTCGCTAGTAGCTTGATAATGTTAGCCCTAGTATAAATTGACAACATGAATGTTAAAAACAGTTCAAGTTAATTGTTGTTAAATAAATACTTTAAGATTTTGAGAGAACAATCAATTTGAAAATTAAATACATTTTATTACCTTTTTACTCAAACAAATCATTTTAATGTTTTGTTAGCAATTATATGTGACAACTGAATGTTAATTCAGTTCCTAGCCATTTGATATGGCCCATGCTGTTGCGCAAAGCATTTAAACAGCTTTAATCTTGGGCTTGATTACAACTACTCATTCATCCTGTTCTTACATAGCATGCTCTCCAGCTGACATAACTTCTCTAAATTTTAGAACAGGAACCTTGATTATAGGAACATTGGAACCCATTAGAAAGAAAAAAAATATTACTGAACAATTATATTTTCTAAGCAGAACATCACAGATTCTTAGTCATTAGTTCCACTGGCTGACTAGTCACTTGTTAATTTGACTCGGTGGCTTGCCCCTTGCCAAACTGGTTTTTAACTTGTAAATCCAGTAAACCGGTCTTTGTTTCTGGTCCAGCTCACTAACTTAGCTTGACTAAAATGCCTTCCTATAGTAATTCAAACGGATGTGGAAAAACAAACCAAGCCAAACAGCTGTGACGGTTTTTATGATGACTGCATCAACCCGTCAGATCGTATTTTGTCCTTTTTTAATTTTTTTCTTTGCCATTTCCAATGCCCAGCATTAACCCCATCTAGAAGTTCCCTTCCTATCAGGTTAATCTGAAATCAGACAGGGAGATGCTGGAGTCTTTTCACTGAGGAGGGAGTCACAGAGTAATTGGGCCAGATATAGCACCATTCCCCCAGAGCACAGTGTATGCAGTAAGGGAAGGCTAAGATTTGTCACAGAGGCTCCCTCGTACAGCAGACTCGAATCTTCAGCACAGCCCCAGGAGTGATGTCATCTGTCTTTCTTTATCTTGCCTTTGACACACCGTGACATCTCCACCACAAAACTTGGTTTAAGATCTTTCTATATATTATAATATAATATATATATATAATTTTATTTCGCAAACACATGGGTCGAGGTGAAAGAACGAGTAGAAAGAGAAACAGCTGGGCCCTTTATTCTTCATAAGCGTACTGTTCAGGCCAGGTAGGAATATGTCCGATTGTCTCCTTGTCAATTTATTTAGTGTCTTATGAGAGCAACTGAAGGGACGAGCATTGCAATATTCTGATGTTGCATACATTTCTATTTTTATTTTTTTTACATTTTTGCAATGTTCCAAAGATGGAAAAAGGCCTTCTAGAATCATATTTGTGTTTTGTTTTTAAGAGAAATGTAGGGTGGAGGGTAGCGTTATGGTCCCGACCTTTGAGGACCCAACAAACTGTCAACGTTTGTAAAATCCTACATTTTGGCGCTTTCCCATGTTTCATTTGGAAATTTGTTGACTGCAAACCTTGATTATTGACATCGTGTTTCCTTATGATATCACCAAAAGGCAGCATATACAGAAAAAAACAAAACTGAGGCATTGTACTTATAAATCTGTCAGAGGAAAACCATACATGCAAACTGCTATCGTTTTGATAGAATCTTTACCAGGCGTGGACAATGTGGGTTGTATTTCTAAGAGTTTCCAATCGGTCTCAAAGGGAGTGGTCAGTAGTTTTGAATGCTGCACCAGGACAGGCGGAGAAACGTTGATGCATTTACCACCTTTACAAATACAGTCTGAGTACTATGATCGGGTCTAAAACAAGACATTTCATAAATATTATTTGTCTTCAGAAAGGCATTTCTTGGGAAACGAGAGGTTAAGCTTAATACACACATGAAAAAATGTAAATGTAATTTGCTGCGAAAATCAATACCTTAAATATGCTTTAGCTATCATTATGACCTTTTACTGTATGCTTCACTCTACTGCTGGCAGACGGGCATTACATTTTGTGCCTGTGTTGTTGTATTGTCAGCCTGCGGTGTTAACTCAGCTGTATACTGCAACACTGTGACATCCATTTGGATAGTAATGAATACAACTTGCTGCAATCCTATTTCGATTTAAACAAGTGGGTTTGGGGGAAAGTAACGTTTGGTACATTTGTGAGCAAGTTGATATGGATCTCTTTTAAATAGCCTGCTCCTTACCTTTGTTCAAAATAATTGTAAATAAATATGCCAAAAACCATGGCAACATTTGCAAATCTTCAGTTTAAATCCACAAGAGTAATGTTGTTAAAAAAACATTGAAATTGTTAAAATAGTTGTTATTTTTTAATTATTTTAAAAAACATAATAGCTTGTAAAAGCTTGATGTAATTTCAAATAATTGCTGATTGCGATTTACCAATTTTCAAATCACTACAGATGAGAGCAATAATAATCAGACCATAGAAATGCACAGCTGCTAATAGGATGTGTATCTTGATGTGACTCTCCTCTTAATTGCAGACCTGGCCAATGGATTGATTATTGTGGATTATTATAATTTCATGTCATACATGGTTTGAAAAGTTACTGTTGATTTAAAACCTACCTGAATTGATGAAGTCAGAAGGGCACTATGAAGAAGTGTGTGTTGGTACTTTCAGATTCATCTTTGGCGGGGGAATATCTTAAAAAAAGTAAATGTCCTAATCTGCAGAGACATCATGATAAAGGTTCATTGGAAATTGGCATGTTGATTCTCCTTCAGAGTCTGTTGTTCTGCAGGAACCGGCTCTCAATGTTTGGTATTTTATGTCCAATTCCTTTCCACAAACCTTACAAATCTTACACTGCTCCTTTTTTCATTACATCTGTGAAAAAGCTTTAGGCAAACACCAAGTATTCTGTCGTTTATCCTATAAAGCTATTGCTCTGAGTTGTTTACAAAGCACTGTTGCTGAATAATTAACTATGTCATACTGCCATGATTTGTTTAGTATATCACTGATATGAGTTCAAGAAAAAGACCTAAAGTGTACTTTCTGCTGATGTTATGATTATATACTGGATTGCCTCTTGGTAAAGTAGTTGAAAGTGTTGGATATCCCTGTGGATTAGAGGCTAGTGTGTCCTTGGAGGGAAACACTTGAAATACATTTTGTCCGATAGCATTGCCTATGGGATACTGGTTAAAATACACAACATCAAGCATTTACTAATGTGTTCTGTGTTCTGCCTTTATAATTATTGTGAATGGTCAGATAGCACATTGATTCCTGTAGAGTGTTTATTATTATAAAATTATTTATTATTGACTTTGTCTGACTCGAGGCATTTAGTACCAAGCCCTACGGAAACACATAAGTGTTTTTAGACGTCTGCTTGTGCTGCAGATACTTTTCCCTTTTAAAATATACTTTAAAGGGAGTTTAAACCTATTGTTTTAATCCTCTTAAAGTACGTATTTCTGTTCCTTAACACAGCGGGTACAATAATCATAATTTGTCAAGATATTGTCCTGTAATTGATATTTTGGCTACACTGGTTAAGTGGTTAACCTAGATGATCAAATAAATAACAATGATAGTTTACGATGCTAAATAATTGCTTCAATGATTTTTTTAAATGCTTCTGAATTCATTTCAAATACTTAAAAAAATATATATATTGCATAGGTACAATCAACGCCCCCAACACTTGGCAGAGGCTACTTGGGCAGTAGTTACAGCTGTGAGTCTCTTTGGACAAGTCTCTACCAGCTTTGCACATCTGGTCACAGCTATTTGTTTCCTCTTTGTTTGCACAATTGCTCTGTCAAGTGTAATGGGGACATTTGGTGATCAGCAATGTTCAATTCCTTCAACTTGTTCTCAATTGGATTGAGGTCTGGGCTTTGACTAGGCCACTAGAAGACCCAAACCCTTTTGTTTTTAAGCCGGTACAGTGTGACTTTGGCTGTATGTTTGGAGTCGTTATCTTGCTGGAAGATATATTTTCTCTGAAGTCCCAGGTCTCTCGGTTTTCTCTGTACTTTGTTTCACCCTTAATAACTTTGCAGGACTTGATGCCAGGCCCTACGGCCACCATGCTTTTCGGTAGGGATGTTGTTTTCAAGATGTGAGGTGTTAGGCATTTGCCAAAAAGCTTCTTTGTCTTTTGCCTCGTCTGACCATTGAATCCTTTGCCCTTCTCACACAGATACTCAGTTTTTGAGGACAGCCTGTTATAGACAGATTTACAGTTTTGCCATATTTTCTCCATTTCCTCATCTTGGACTATACTGTGATCTGAGGGATATTCCTGTTCCTCAGTCTTTTACAATGTAGTTTATAAACATTAACCAACTGTGGGACCTCACAGGTGGACTCCATTCAGGTGATACGTGAATCCTATAGACATTTGATTACACTACAGATCATTCCGGTGTGTCATAGCAAATGGGGTGAATGGATATGATATCATTTGTTTTCTGTTGTATGGACTTTGATGGGCTTACACAATTTGGATTTCATTGTAATACAACAAAATCTGGAAAAATCCAAGGGGGTGAACCTTTTTTATATCTCTCCTTAAGCAACAACACATGTTCATATATCGTGACACAACACTGAGGAGGGATTTCAAATTAAATTAAGAAAAAGATGCTGAGTCCACTGCAAATGTTATTAAATGTTTCATATTATTTTTGGGGGGGTTGGAACACCAATTCTGTACAAACACACATATTTGATGGGTTTTTTTCAGATTCGAATCACCACGGAAAAAGAGTTCAGAGAGTATAAAATCCATCTGGCAATATAGTAAATATCACATCTGCCTATGGGAGGGGGACTGAAGGAACACTAAAGCATCCGTTGGAATGTTGGGAAGCTTTTCTCTTCTGGAAGAAAAGTGATTTGTGGACTACACCATTCTCATAACATGCAATTTCCATCCCTACACACGCCAAGATTTCTACAGGACTAGAAAAGAACAAAAGAAACTTTTCCCCTGTGGAATCATGCGCCTAGATTCTGTCTACTTACACAAAGATATGTCGTTTTATGAAGTCTTTTAGGATTTCATCATGAAATTATGAAGCTTACAGATGATTCTGTGCACATTAAATAATCGATTAAATAATAATTTCAACCAACAAGACTGCTTTCTGTCAAAGCTTTTATTTTAAATTGTTTTATGTTGATGCCATTTAATTTGATACCACTATATGTAAAGAAACATATAAGAATGAAAATGTAATTCCATCTCAACCATTGTATTTCTCATTGATCCCTTTTTTAGTTAGACCTTGAAAATCATCCTTAAAAGCAGTAATCAGTAGTAAAAAATAATTACTTCCAAAGTTCAGTCAATTTCCAATTAAATCCTTTTGGTTTCCCTTCAAGGCTTGTATAATATGTCTTTATTTTCCTTTGAGTAAACGCCAATACTTCCAACTTGCAGGAAGATCCCAACAGAGCCTGTTAGGCATTGTCTCTGTCACTCTGCAGCACAGCAGTTTGGTTTTCACTGAACAGTAATCGAGAAAATGACCCAAAATGAGTCTACTGGGATCTCCATCTGATTATTTCAGTCAGAAATACGGCCTCCCTAAAGGCAAACAATTACTGCGCTTGCGAATCATCTTAAAACAATCGATGTGCTGATTTTGAAGGCACAGATTCAGCTTGTCAGTTATGTGCTTAGTGCCTAATTGTAGTTATGCCTGTTGAAGTGAATATTTGGGCAAAACTCACTGGTCTCTGACTACCTCAGACAAACATAACACGAATGAAGTCAAATGGAACTGGAATAAATGTTGACTTTTCAATTTACACTTTACTGCTGTAAAATGAAGAAAAAAAACACACCTGAGGGTTTTTCCGTTATTGCTAACATGCTGAAATGTTTATTGCCCTGTTGAACCCTTTTTGTGGGAAATGTTCCGGATGTGCTTTAAAGATAACACACATAACCCGCATTTAATCATCTGGACGACCACAATCCCGGCAGCCAGTGGGACCTTCACAAAGCCCGCTGACAGGTTCAGCAGGAGAAATTAAAAGTGTCTCCCTTTATTTCCGTCAAAACCCAGCCTGGGTTTTTGATGTTGAGTACGGAGCTCGCGGTCGTACTCTGATGGGAGGCGGGAGGCGGTGGCGGCTGCGCTGCGCTGCGCCACATTTCCCTTCCTCTCGGTCTGAGACTCCCTCAGCTCCCATGGTGCAGCTGGTCCCTGGGATTTAAAGGTCATCCCTAATATCATTGGCGGGACTGTCTGCGCCTTAATCTCGCCCCAGTGCTGAAATCTCCGCGCCAGACTTCTGCTTATTTCTGGCAGGAAGCTTGTCAACTGTGATCTAACGGGGGCAGTCTATTCCCTTGAAGCCGGAAAATTATGCTCGCATTCCTATCCCATAATCGATGCATCCCACAGTGTATTTTACCGTCTGCAAAGACAGCCTATTCCCAGCTTGTCCTTGACGATGGTTAGTCCACAGGTTCTTGACTTGATATACGTATCTCATCATCATATATATATAATAACCAGCATTAAATACCCTTATTTTCACATTTCTATTTCATATTATGTTTGGACATGGCTGAGAATGCTTTGAGTGCCCCCCCCCCCCCCCCCCCCCCC
>JACXGK010014482.1:0-11521 GCA_016801125.1 Novumbra hubbsi
TCACATCAGTGAAGCTGCCCCTCCCGTCACATCAGTGAAGCTGGCCCTCCCATCACATCAGTGAAGCTGGCCAATTCCCCTGTCAAAGGGCAACTGACACCCCCTGCCCATCCCAGCACACCTGTTGTCGTAGGTCGCTGTAGGGGTCTGGCGGGGGGGCGGTGGGGGTGTTGAGCCGAACCCCTATCTTCCTGAGTAAGTTCTTGGTGAATGGATCACAGTCCGTGATGGTGAATGTCCGCGAGTATAGCACCACGGGCAGGTTGATGTTGAGGTTGTGCACAGTGTAGAAGCGCTCCTCATCTGGAGGGGGCAGCGGGATGCGGTGACGGCCAATCAGTGTCCCTTAACATTTTTTAAAAGGACAATATTTCAAAATTGTACATTTTTCTTTTGCATTATAATAAACAAATGTACAAATGTAAAGCTCAAGGCACCATAATGTAAAGCTCAAGGCATCATAATGTAAAGCTCAAGGCATCATAATGTAAAGCTCAAGGCATCATAATGTACAGCTCAAGGCATCATAATGTAAATCTCAAGGCATCATAATGTAAAGCTCAAGGCATCATAATGTACAGATCAAGGCATCATAATGTACAGATCAAGGCATCATAATGTAAAGCTCATGGCATCATAATGTACAGATCAAGGCATCATAATGTACAGCTCATGGCATCATAATGTACAGCTCATGGCATCATAATGTACAGCTCATGGCCTGGGACAAATACCTCACCTTGTGGGATACCACTGTTTTTTACCTCCGGCTCTACAACCTGGATGGTGTTGTCTTCCAGGTAGAAATAGATCTTACACTTCCTGACACGGTACTTCTCCTCTTGTTTCTGTGGCACTGTTTCCTGAAAGAATGCGTCGAAGCACAGCACCTAAGACAGCCGAGAAAGAGGTGATGAGAATGGAAGAATCTGCTGGCAAACTTGTCTGTAATATGTTGCATATTTCAATGATTATTTTGAAATCGAAAATAAATGATTAGGACATACCTGTTTGTCAAAGGCCACCCATGACGGAGCTTCACTGCCTTGTCCATTGGGGAAGACAGAGTAGTTTGGTCGAGGCTTTTGGCCAAGCAACAGTGCCCCTCCAATGCCTGGCTTCTCCAATCCCACCATCATAGGGACCCCGTTGGAATAATCAAAATGCTGGGATTTGTGGAATTTTTCTTTTTCCAACTGGAGTAGGAGACACAAGCGGTTCAAAAGACAACCGAGCCAAAGGAAAGTAATTCAGATGTTGTGGTTATAAGATGTTCACAACACTGGAGCATATACCAAAAGGCAATTTTCCAGGCAATTCATTTATTTCATGAAATGCACGACCGGTGACATATGCTACTGATCACTTATAGCCTATGTTGACTAGCATTAGCTGGCTAAAACAAATGTAAGTCTATTGTTAGAAAATATCAGAAGCCTTTGAAATGTATTCATTACTTTGACATAAAGCGCTGCACAAAACTTACGTTTTTGTTGATGTAATTACCAGGCAGCATCGGCAGGGCCATAGCGGCAGTAATTAGAATATAAATGTTCCTCTTCAGCAAAACTTTCGTCTGTCCGTCCTGTTTGAAGTTGCCATGGAGCTTGTTTTTATAGCGCGTTCCCAGGCAACGGGGTTTGTAAAATTCGTCTCCAAAAAAGGGATAAACCACTATGTGGGTAAACCTCTAGGGGGCTCTGCTCCACTCATATAACTGGAGTTACATTCTCAGTAACCATCGATTGTTACGTTACCTTTACTACACAGTAACAGCCCTATTTAATTAAGCAATAACACACCAGGATGTGTGGTATACGTGGCCAATATACATATAAATAGTATAATTTTCAGAGCTGTATTTCACGACTAATCACTGAGTGCCTGTACACAACACCTAGAGATATCTTATTGCTATTATAAACCAGTATCCACCGCAACTACAGCCTTGGCCAGACGTTTTGAGAATGAAATACACAAATATTGGTTTACACGACGTTTGCTGCTGCAGTGTTTTTAGATATTTTTGTCAGATGTTACTATGGTATACTGAAGTATAATTCCAAGCATTTCTCAAGTGTTAAAGGCTATTTTAGACAATTACATTAAGTACATGCAAAGAGTCAATATTTGCAGTGTTGACCCTTCTTCTTCAAGACCTCTGCAATTCACTCTGGCATGATGTCAATTAACTTCTGGGCCACTTCCTGACTGATGGCAGCCCATTCTTGCATAATCCATGCTTGGAGTTTTGTGAGAACTTGTGGGTTTTTGTTTGTCCACCCGCCTCTTGAGGATTGACCACAAGTTCTCAGTAGGATTAAGGTCTAGGGAGTTCCCTGGCATGGACCCAAAATTATGTTTTTTTCCCCCAGAACAACTTAGTTCAAGTTTGGTGTAATACGTTTAGTATTACTATTTGTCTAATAGAACATTTTTATTTTAGTCATTTATCAGCTCTTACCCAACAAAAAGCCATGATTGCCGCATACAATATTTTATTTGGATATACACAAAATAACACAGCAATAAAGTTCCTAAAAAATATAAGACACTCTAAGCAAATATTTCACTAATAGTAAAAATAGTAAAATACATTACATAGTTAATCTTAAATAACTCCAGGGGAGACTGGCCATCTGGAATTCCAGAAATACTTCAGATGGGCTGATCTAGTTCTACACTGGTGAGTCTGCAAAGCTACCTCAGCAACTAAATTACACCACTATATACTGGCCATGTACGTGAAGGACCAGAGTGACCCGAATGCCATAATAAACAAAAGCCAAATTCAATGTGACATGTCACAAACAACACAGTACACTGTTAATGGTCCACATTAATTTCGTTTGTAGACCACAAGGTCTATTTCAATACATTCAGCACAGATAACTGGGAGACATCTACCTATACTTTTTGTGCTCTGTAATATCCGGCACCAATTCAAAGCTTTTGGGCGGCGCAAGTATTTTTCTATCTTTCAGTACGATGAATACAGAAAATCAGAGGACCATTCAATGCCTTGTACAGAATCAGCATCCTTGTGTGTTCTCACGGAGTGTTGAACAGAGTCGTGTTTCCTACGAGACCCAACGGCTACTTACAGTTGGGTGGTGGAGCCCAACTGCCTTGAGTCAGGTCTATAGCACGGCTAGAAACATAGTTTGTCGATCTGATAGCACAGCAGAAAATCTTGGTTCCAGCGTCAGCTAGTGCTAAATAATGCATTTACACGGTAGATACATAAGCTAGCTGATCCGTAATAGCAACTAAACAATACAGAGGACTGTTACCTGTTTGCAGTGTGTTAAATTACACTGTGGCTCAGTGTGCATCGTATGTGTTCCTGTTTTTTGCGCAATCACCATTTAAAAAAGGTCCCTTTACAGCCTTAACAGGGCAGAGCTCTCAGAAAAACGAATTGCACGTCAACCACTGGCCATCTTACGATGCCAGACCAAGCAAAAAGCCTCCAAAAAATCCACTGGTAACGATAACATTGGTCTTCACAAACTCTGTGGACTGTGAGAGGAAGATGTATTAGCTTCAGTAAGGTTCGTAGAGCACTCGTAGAGAATATAAGCCTGTATTACTTTATTTTAATTTAAATTAAACTAAATAACAAAGCAGAATCGCCAAAGCTTTTTAAAGAATAAATATACTTTTAAGAAATGAAATGCTTGAAAGTATGTCACAAAGCTAAAGTGGGCTACCTGGTCAATAAAAGAGTTGAGATCTGGTACGGCCCTGTCAGCTTTCTTCTTCAGGCGCCTTTTCACATTGTTAACATCTTTCTCCACTTTCTTCCAGTCAACCTGCACATAACCGCTGTGGTTGGCTATCTAGAGAAGACCAGAGATTATAAACATTATAATTATGACAAAGAAAAAGACCATGTTTGTTTCAAGAAATCCCTTACATTGAGTATTGTAACAATTTCTGACAACACTGTGTATATAAAACCTTATGATTGTAATTTACTAATAAATCCAAATCCAAGTGTCCCTCTTGGAGTTGAAATAACTAGAATTCTGAATTTTGTACTGCACATTGGACCTGTATCGTATAGTAACCAAAATATCACTAATTTCAAGAACAAAATATGTCAGCATGGGAGGTAAGAGATGGATTGCAGTATTTCGTCAGTTAAAGAAGTTAAGTTGTTATTAATATCACCTACCTGTAATAACAAGAATCCTCCACCAACCGCTGTGGCTGCAATCTTCCCTACTTTCTGGAAAAGATATCCAGCACACCTGCCAACAAGATAACAGAGGCAATCAGATAACATTGCAGAACCCCTGATTTACCTGAAAATCTGTGGCCATCGCATCTACAGAAGACACCATTGTATTTTGATGACACCATGAATAATGTACAGCAGCATGTGAGGGAGATATAAAAAGAACAGTACTGAGAATGCATATTTCCATTCACCAATAAACCCTGGCCCTAAACTCATAACTTACCAGCCACTCACACCACCTAGTGCTATTTGAGTAGCCACAGAATACTTCTCAGCCATAGGATCAGAACTGCTATTACCAAAAAGGCAGCCCCACCACTGTTGACGCCTTGCATATTCCGTTAGGTCCACCACCTCATATGTGTCCTCTTCATTTTCTGGGTCTTGGGGTAAGAGACAGTGCACATAGCACAACCATTTTTCTTCCTATCAGGCATGTACATTAATTGCATCATGCAATTGACAAGTCTCAAGGTCCAAGAGGCATCCTGAACTACACAAAAACAATTAAGAATTTACAAATGAGTATTACGTTTTAATTTCTTACAGGAGCATCTTTAAAAAGGAATAACTATGCTTTTGTAAAAGAAAGGCTGTCTTAAATATCAAATAGCGCAACTTTACAACCTAAGAACCGTTGTTTAACAGTAGCCAATCTTGATCAAATCTATGACGTTGGATCACTGATAGTAAGAGCGTTAATATCCTCGCAAAAAGACAGAGTAAACCCGCCACTTAATAACAGTATTTTTGTCGGCAGGATATAAATACTGTTGTATGTTGGGAAACACACATATTGTTATCAGGTCCAAATATTGCGACATAAAGGTGATATTTTGTTGAAACCTACTTACCGTCTTCGCGATCCGCCATTTTGGAGTGTCCTGACTTTATTGTTGACAAACGCTTTCCCATGCATGCTGGGATTCATCGTTCACGTAGTTTGTCAGACAGTCGGGAATTGCATGCATTATAAACAAAATATCATGTTTATATATATAATGATTGTAAACTCTAAATGAGGCGTATCATTTTATGCAGCTGTCATAAAAGAAGGGTGCCCCACAAACAGAGAAATACGTAACTATTCAGCTCGATATTTATTATCAAATACTAAGGAAATATTTTACTGTTTTGCATTGTACACTGACATACACCAAAATCCTGTAAACACTACAGCGTGTGGTGTTACTGTACTGTACTGTTTTGGGGTATTAATAAAGTAGCTGATACGTCGTGAACCAACGACTGTTCTTGAAAGAACGTTGGTGTCCGAATCGCATTGATCCATGGCTTCCTTGTATTTTTAGTTCAAACTATTATTTGTAGGTAAGATACATACATACATGTTTACTAAAAGTTTACCCACAGTTAAAAAAAAGAAGTATTGTGGGATCCCTTGTTTGTATTCTTAGCATCGCGTCAGGTAGAACAAAATAGACGAACTAATAATTAAGATCAACTACTTAAATGTTCCTTCTCTAACATAATTCGGTTGGAGATACGTGAAACCCAAAACTACCTTTTTTCATTTTTTTAACAAAGAGCTGTTCAGAATGAGTACTGGGAGATGATGAATATATTTTATACCCTTTGGCCATCCGACAATTGTCCTTTTTCATCAGACAAATGATATAGGATTCTTCAGGTTTCATGCTGAATTATATAAACATCAAACTGGGGTAAAACAATTAACAGATTTGGTATCCAAAAGCATAGTGGATTTGCTGCGTATATGTCTGATGACCACTACCCTTTAATTATTTAACTGAGACAAGGACCTTGATTCGAACCAATTCGATCCCTTCCTTTGTTCCTCGTACTTCACTGCTTCCTCTTTCAACACAGTGACAGGTGGCCGCAAATCTCAGAAGCCATGACAATGATAACAGATTGACAGTCCATCTAATCTGTGGCAGCAGAGCAGTGGGGGTGTCGGTATTCCAATCAGACTGCGGAGCTACCTTGCTCTGAGTAATCATGTCAGTTTCCCAGAGTTTGGGACAACCCCCAAAACGAGCTCAACGGAATCAAGGATTCCCCTATGCGGTGTAAAAGTTTAGCTCTTTCAATACCTAAAACTTAACCTTATTCCATTTCATTAGTGGTTGAACATTGAAAACAGGTCCAAATGCGCATGTTTTGTCAACCTCCATAAGAGCATAAATCTTGTGCCCTTGCTTGAACAAGGTACCTAACCTCCTGGTAAGTTTCTCTGGAGAAGACCATCCGCTATGACTACAGACGTGTTGGCCTATACACATTTTTAAAGGCAATAATTTATCTTAGGCTAATTAGAAACATTGGGTATGCTTAATACAATGCGTGTTTATAGTGTGATGTTTTTTAGTGAGTAGAACAGTGTATTCTATATTACGGACAAGGTTTTAGGCACTTTTCAACAAAAAACCTATATGTGAATGACGTAAACAAAAGTCCAAATACCAAACAATGATCCGCAGGATAGCATATCATAATTGCACAACAATGGTTATAGTCAACTATAAATTACATACTTTACATACCGTAACGGGTTTACTTAGACAGTAACGACATATTCTTTACAAAGCAATCTTAAAACAAATGTCATAATTCAACAACAGCATTCAGCATAAACCATGGCAACCAAAATCGCTGACCGACACCACCTCACATACAGGCAACCCTGGAAAAGGACGGTTGCATTGCCTTAACCAATAAGAAACGTCAAAGTACAGTTACGTAATCATAATAAAACATGAAATACCAATCAAAAGAATCTGAAGAGTTGCGTGAAGTTGACGATTTGTTTTATACCCAACCCTCTGAAACGTATATTTGAGGAACGACACCGCACGAAAAATTAGGTCACATGACTACTCATAGACAGTCATTGGCCACTGGAAGAAGAGGGCGTTCCTACGGTGGCGGCGTGCGTTTGCTTGTGTGACACAATTACAACAACTTTGAGCTTGTGTGTGGGGGGGAAGTTTATGATATTGCCTAATAACGCCCTATTGTAGACCCGGCGTCAACCAAACTCTATGTATTTTTTGCAGTAGTACAAATGTAGTGTTTTGTGTACAACCATGCGAGAAGAAGGATTTTATGGACGGCTCTTGTTTTCCTTGAGGATTTGGCAATCACTCGGATAAGTTACGTTTTCTGTCCTGGATAAGGTGCTGTACATTCGTTCGAATTATATTCTGGTGGAGTTTGTCGCTCGCTTCCCTGTTGCTTCTCCATGAAATCGTGTGGAGTGTCGCCCGACGCTGCTGCCTCTGCTGCTGCTCGAAGTCTCGTCGCTGCTGGTGATGAGGAAAAGAAAATGGCGGCGGGAAAAGCGAATGAAATCGAAGAGGACTTTCCGAAACTAACAACGCAAGAGAGTGAGAGCTTGGTCGAAATTGACAGGTTAGCAACCTAACATACGTATGTTTTTTTTCTTTGCTTTTCTATGTTGAGTTTTCATGCAAAACATTTAAAAAATGACATACATCACTCTAAAGTAATACGGAACCGCCTGTGTTGTCCTCTACTTGCAGTTCACTGTTTGGATTTCAGAGGCTTCATGAAGATGGCGCCAGAACGAAGGCCTTGCTGTTAAAGGTATGTCACAGATGGGACCAACGTCGCCCCTCTCCGCGATCCCTTCTGATTCGTCGACCTCTTAAAACCTTGCTTGATAGCTGGACATGTATTAAACTTTAGCAAATTCATTGCATATTTAGACGACGGGATTACGTTTGTCCGGATTACATCATTTCCCCTCCCAGGCACTGAATTAGTTTATTGTTGACAGTATCACCACTCACTAAGCATTTACACCAAATAAAAATGTACAGACGCCGGACTTCAAAATCTCACGGTAGTTAGCTAGTTAATATGCATAATATATTTTGCTGGCAATGTGGATTATATGTTGATATATCTTGCGGGTAACTGCACGCGCTGTGTGACAGCTGATCCAACAACGGTTCTAGCCTAAAGGCAATAAGTTGATCAGGAACTAATTATTTTTTATGCGGTCCACAACCAGATCGCCTAACTGGGTGCTGAAATAGTTTTCCAGATACCATGTTGTAGTAATACGCACGTACCACAGTTGATAATAAGAGACCCTGGTCTCGGCAATGTAATATTTCCTGCACCCCAAGTTAGCGTCGCCCATGTCCCGTATAGCGAGACGGGGGCAGACTGGATAGCCAGTGCCAATGGATGCTTAGCTAAGTACTGTTAGCATGACATACGTTTTCCCATGGGTTCTGGGTCTAGTTTGCGTACGTGAGATACGATGTTATGTTAAATGAAGGTAATTAGACACTACTAAGTAAAGTAATGGATGCGGATCAACCCAAGATGGCGGGGTTAGGACGAAAGGAGTTTGCTAACTAACGTTAGCCAGCTAGCCCACACAAGGCTAGCTAGCTGCGATGTATATAAATTAATGCAAACTAAATGTCAATATTATTTATGCGGGTCAAGCATACTGTTGTAAAAAGTCTGCAACAATACACGTATTGTTTTTTATCGCTGCTGTATTAAATACTCGTAGGTAAGTAGTTTGTAAAACTAATCTACCCGACTAAACAATCTAGGTGAGGCTGTAGAACGTCTCCAGTGTGTCATCATCAACATGTGTCTGTCATTACAACACCAAACAAAGTATTCCGCCGACCGTGTAGTTATTTTTGCGCTTTCGATATATCATCACGTCCTGCAATTGCAAAACAATCGCACCTGCTAGTTTTGCAGCAGATACGAATAATGTCATTAATCGACATCTTTTAGATGTAAGCACGGAACCATCAAGTATTGCATGCACTGGTTACACACAGACAATGCACTTTGAAACGAGGTCTCTTTATTTGAAAGACTGGTTGAAATGTTTTGGTGTCACACTCGTTTCGCTTTTATCTGCGCTCCAGCCTAACATTTTTCACGAGTTGTTCTGGTGCTGTTGAGTCTTTCAGTTGGTAGCAGCATTTGATGTGGTCACCCCCGAAAATGATATTATACCTTAATTAGGGTAAATATGTTTGGCATATAAGTCTCTTTTTACAAAATTCTGTTTGTTTAGAATTTATTTTTAGACTGTCTCTTCTATCTATTAATAGTGTACTTGTGCTGCCACATAGTTTTCAGTTTTTAAGAATGCAATCATGCTAAGACCTAATTAATTAATTGTAGAGAATATTCAATTATTCTTTGGTTAATTTTTAGGGATGCACCAATCATAAAATGACTGTCAAATGCCAATGTTCTTGTAACATTTTGCCAACGTCAATACAGATGTTTTGCCATTTTTGTTCTTGTATGCCTGGAATTATATTGCAGTAGCTTTGAATTATGCTTCTAATTTAAATAAAAATGCTCATTATGACATACAAAACATATATTTTGATATATTATAACTAACAATAACCAGACACACAAATTAGTTAAAATTCTTTGTAAAATCTCTTTAGATATTATATTATAAAAAATATAATACTGAAAGTATGTGTTCATTCTGTAAATACATATTATGCCTGGATATTCATTTAGCAAATATGTAATTAACATTTTCAACAATGCTGCATCATGGGGGAAAAAGTAATAAGAATAGGACACATGACATAGCAGAACTAGCCCGGTTTGGAGCGCTGGTGTTTCCCCTCTGTTTATTAACAAGGAAAGGCTATTTGGTTTATTCTGATGGGTTACATGATGCTAACTAGATGTTTGCTTATGCATTCAGTTGTTTTTGTAAGATAAAGACATTGAGAAAATAATTACATTTAAATTAGAGGGCCCAGTCTCTTCTATTTCAGTTTCACAGCATTTGCACTGGGAAAAGTGCAGAAACAAGTAATCATATCACATTTTGGTTTGAAATGTATTTACGCTATACATGGCCGTGATTTCCCTGCTCTGTAGTTCAGTGCTGGCTGTATGGAATGCTGTCTGTTGTAGGTCATTAGTCTGTGTTTGTGTTCAATCTTGCGGAGATTGTAGAGATTGTTCTCATGGAAACAACGTTTTTAACCCTAACCCAACAGTGATCATTTTAAAATATATATTTTTTGCTCACTTTGTTCCACTTTTAAAAGATACAAATCAACTCCATGTGTAAATGAAACATTGCTAGTTGTTGGCATTTTCAGTGTACATTAATTTCCTGTACATGTATTTTTAAAATGGCTAAATCAGACATTGAATTAATCTATTTTACCCTGCATATTATTTGGTTGCTTTGTGCTGAAACCGATGGTATAGGTGTTTTTTTCCTTTGCATTTGAGCATCTTATTTTACACAGACCTACGTGATGTTATAAAGATAATAAATGTTGTCTTTGTAGATGTCATGCCTAAAATAATTAAATATTTTGTGCTAGTGGTAGAACTACTAGGCAATCACATGTATAATTAAGTAAAATAAAATAAGTATTAATTCTCATAAATCCAGCCGGCTCCGTACATCTTCATCTGGCTGCAGCACATGCCGAGCTTTCAGAGAAAACGGCGCGCTAGCTATTGTAGCTTAGGATGCCCTCCAGAAATGGAGCTTTGCTAGTTGGGTGGGCTCTCTGGGTTTGGGAAGCTTTATTCGGTTACTATAATGTTAACTGTTTACTAGTTCCTATTATAGAGAGGAACTTTGCCTCTTCATGCCAAGGAATTGGCTGGCAGAGCGGGTCTGCTTTATTTGGGCATGCTTTGGGGACGTGTTCGAAGGTGCTCGAGTTGCTCACTTTGTTTGGATGTTTGACAGACATTTGATTAGTTCTTGGCTTGAAGAAAAGCCTGTACAGTGCATAACTCCCTGGCGCCAGAGTTTGTTTTCAAAGCGATTATCTGTTTTTCAGCATGCGTGTCCAGCTAATATGCCTTGGCCTGGTTTACTTAAATGTTTCCCTCCTGTAATATGACTGACACGTGTCGATAAGGTTTAGTGTTACTTCGTGCTTGAGTGTTTCTGTTGGACCATTGTCTCATACGTTGTTGTTTCTACTAGGCTGGTTTAAGGGGTCTTTTTGGGTCCTATATATTGGAACCAGACCGGGGGGACAATCGGATTAGACAACCCCTCTGCCTTTAGGTCTGTCCTCCACAGACCCCTCTGCCTTTAGGTCTGTCCTCCACAGACCCCTCTGCCTTTTGGTCGGTCTGTCCTCCACAGACCCCTCTGCCTTTTGGTCGGTCTGTCCTCCACAGACCCCTCTGCCTTTTGGTCGGTCTGTTCTCCACAGACCCCTCTGCCTTTAGGTCTGTCCTCCACAGACCCCTCTGCCTTTAGGTCTGTCCTCCACAGAC
>JACXGK010014483.1:0-11651 GCA_016801125.1 Novumbra hubbsi
CCCCCCCCCCCCACACACACACACACACACAGCACATTTACAATAAACATGCACAGATAGAACTGGATTTGTACTGTGTTTAGACCGTCTTTATATCAGCCATATCTAATCTGTAGAGAGTAATTACCTTGCAGTCATTGGTCCGTAGCCATGGCAATTACTGTTATCTTTTCATATCTCGTTAATCACTAATTAACAAAAATAAATTGGTGGATTTATCAGGAAATGGCATCCAGTGTGTCCTAGTCATTGTAGATGAGGAGATATTAACTGGGACAGCATGGGGATGATATTTAAATAAACAAAATAACAGATGCCAACCTAATTTGTTTATTAAAAAGATTGAATGTAATCTATTAGTCTATTACAAAATATGTTGTATTCTTTTGTATTACCATCACCCAGTAGTCATGTTTATCAAGGTAATTTAACCTGATCTATTATTGTGTATTACAGTAGATATAACCTGATCTATTACTATTTATTACAGTACATATAACCTTCTCTGCACCATCTATTGTGTCATAATTCACATTGGCTCTCATAATATCTTATATGATTATTACGGATGGAACAGATGCTCCCGGATGATGATGATGATGATGATGGTATCTCCTCAGGACTGACGGTTATTGTTTCACCATGGTGGAGGAAGAAGATGGCGGTGTTCCAGTGTTCTCCTCTGGATGTCTGGGGATGACAGGTTCTGAGTTCCAGTGTCGGGTAAGGTGGCCGTCAGTGTAGTGTTAATGTGACAGGCTAGTGGTCAGTGAAGGGCTGCAGTTAAATCCGCTTTATAAGCTCTTTTAAGTCCTTATAAACCCTCCATGAGTCACTGCGGCTCTCAGAGGAGTCTCCTAAAATCAGACCTCTCAAACCTTCTGCCTTTGTAAAATCAAGGCAGTATGCTAGAGCCTCATGTTCAATATAGTCCAATCGCAGTCGGTGGGGGATATTGTAGAAAAACTTAAGCTTGCTTAAACGTGTGTCTAGTCCGTAGGGTTTTTGTACATGTAAACATTTGTTGGTGGTGACAGGACACAGGGAATGCCCGTCTGAGGAGAACTCTAGAGTGCTGTACTGACCAGGACTACTGCAATAAAGATCTGCATCCAACACTACCCCCACTGAGGACACCTGGTGAGACTCACACACACACACAGTGAATTCCACCCAGTCAAAAGTAAAACTCTGTATTGGTGTGCGTGAGGAGCTTTCAGAGTAGGCTCCCTCTGGCTGCAGCGAGGTGTGTTGGCTAAACTGTTAACCAGCCACAGAAAAACTCTTGCTGAAGTGGAGCGTGCTGTCCTAGGCCAGGGAGAAGACGGGAGGCAGGAGGAGGCAGGGGAGAGATTAAAAGTCAGGGGAAGATGGGGGAGTGCAGGGGAAGAGGCAGCGTAGAGAAAGCAGAAGTCAAGGGTAAACAGCGTCATGGGAGGCAGGGGAGAGACAGAGGGAGGCAGGGGAGAGACAGAGGGAGGCAGGGGAGAGACAGAGGGAGGCAGGGGAGAGACAGAGGGAGGCAGGGGAGAGACAAAGGGAGGCAGGGGAGAGACAAAGGGAGGCAGGGGAGAGACAGAGGGAGGTAGGGGAGAGACAGAGGGAGGCAGGGAAGAGAGAGGGAGGCAGGGAAGAGAGAGGGAGGCAGGGGAGAGAGAGGGAAGCAGGGGAGAGGCAGGGGAGGCAGGGCAGAGACAGGGGGACGCAGGGGGAGTTGTGGGAGGCAGGTGAGAGACAAAAGGAGGCAGGGGAGAGAGAGGGAGGCAGGGGAGAGACAGCAGGACACAGGGGATTCATGGGAGGCAGGGGAGAGACAGTGGGAGGCAGGTGAAATGGAGCTGGCAGGCTTGGCGTGTTCTCTCACCCTCTAATGAAAAGGACAGCGTCTCCCCAGGGCCTGCTTGAGTTTCCTGCCCCGCTATAGATGTGAGATATCTGTCCATCTGTCACTCTGCTAGCTAGGCATCACCAATCACACCCACACACACACTGGGTTCAAAACCTGCTGTGCTCTGTGTGTACCTGTGTGTGTGTCTGTCAAGTCTATCAAGATTTGTCAAAGACAAATTGATTTGTCAAACATGTCAAATTGTAAAATGAGAATTTACTTTTGTGTCTAAATGTTTGTGTGTCTATCTCAGGGTGTGTATGTGTGCTTGAGTGTTCCTGTGTCTATCTCAGCGTTTGTGTGTGTGTTTGAGTGTTCTTGTGTCTATCTCAGGGTGTGTGTGTTTGAGTGTTCTTGTGTCTATCTCAGGGTGTGTGTGTTTGAGTGTTCTTGTGTCTATCTCAGGGTGTGTGTGTGTTTGAGTGTTCCTGTGTCTATCTCAGGGTGTGTGTGTGTTTGAGTGTTCCTGTGTCTATCTCAGGGTGTGTGTGTGTATGAGTGTTCCTGTGTCTATCTCAGGGTGTGTGTGTGTGCGTAAATGAATGACAGGAGGCTGCCAGAAAGGCTAGAGCCCCATAGCAGCGCTGGGCCTCAGGGGTTGCCGTGGCGATGTCAGTGTGACATCCGATCTGTGGGATACAGGAAGGATATGTGATCGATCATACCGAGAGCGGGAGGAGGGGGAGGCGAGGAACACAGTGTGAGGGGCGAAGGAGGGGACAGATAGTGGAGAACAAGAGTTTGCCCCCATCCCTCAGATGTAGCAGGGTGTGTTAACAAACACACATGGTGCTGCTGAGTTGACCCCGCTGGCAGGGTTGACCTGACTGATCGACTGCTCTTTCACCCTCTTCTTCTCTTCGTCTCCCCCTCTCTCCCCCACACCATTTTTCTCTCTCTCTAGATTTTGTTGACAGCAGCATCCACCACATGGCCCTTGTCATCTCGGTCACATTTTGCATCATCATCCTGGCCTTCGTCATCGTCTGCTATTACTTCAGGTGAAAAAAACACTGTGGCCGATTGATGACTCAGAAATGCCAGCATAACGCTTTCAGCGGAACGGTAGTGTTGTCTTACCGGGGGCTTTGTTCCACCTCTCTTCCAGGTATAGGCGGCAGGAGTCGCGGCCTCGCTACACCATTGGTCTGGAGCAGGACGACACCTACATTCCCCCTGGAGAGTCCCTGAAGGACCTGATAGAGCAGTCCCAGAGCTCTGGATCAGGGTCAGGACTCCCCCTGCTGGTGAGACCTCGCACTGCACACATCACACGCACAACGACCCCACAGAGGAATCGGTGCGGGAACAGATAGTTACAGAGAGGACTCACTCTCTATATATGTGCTGAATAAAACACGGGGGTACGGCGTGGAAAACAAACCGGATGTGACCGTGTGCATGGAGACAAAAACGCTGCCGTTGATGATGAGGAAGATGGGTTTTCCGGTGCTCAGGTGCAAAGGACCATAGCGAAGCAGATCCAGATGGTGAAGCAGATCGGTAAGGGCCGATACGGAGAGGTGTGGATGGGGCGCTGGCGTGGGGAGAGGGTGGCGGTCAAGGTGTTCATCACCACCGAGGAGGCCAGCTGGTTCCGAGAGACGGAGATCTACCAGACGGTCCTCATGAGACACCAGAACATCCTGGGTGAGCACAGCCAGCAGTAGCGGATGTTATCATGTTGGGTCTTGCCAGTGTGTGTTTCTGTGTCGGTATGCGTCCTTGCATCTCTCCATCTGTTTGCATCTCCTCAAAGATCTCACCTCCATTTCCTCCCTACCCAGGCTTCATCGCGGCTGACATCAAGGGCACGGGCTCGTGGACACAGCTCTACCTGATCACCGACTACCACGAGAGTGGCTCCCTCTACGACTACCTCAAGTCCACCACGCTGGACATCAAGGCCCTGCTGCGGCTGGCCTACTCCTCCGTGTCGGGCCTGTGCCACCTCCACACGGAGATCTTCGGCACGCAGGGCAAGCCGGCCATCGCCCACCGGGACCTGAAGAGCAAGAACATCCTGGTGAAGAAGAACGGAGCCTGCTGCATCGCTGACCTGGGCCTGGCCGTTAAATTCATCAGGTAGGAAAAGGGACAGATAGCTGGTATCAGCTTCTTTTTAACCGAAAACTCTGCATCTCCAAACTATGGAGTTACTCCAGCAATACATACATTACATTACATACATTAAAAGTGCAAAATGGTCATGTTGTGGTCTTCACCTGCTTGTTTCCCCAGTGACACCAACGAGGTGGACATCCCTCCCAACACCAGGGTGGGGACCAAGCGCTACATGCCCCCCGAGGTCCTGGACGAGACCCTGAACAGGAACCACTTTCAGTCCTACATCATGGCCGACATGTACAGCTTTGGCCTCATCCTCTGGGAGATTGCCCGGCGCTGCATCTCTGGAGGTCAGTGTCCTGGCTCACAATGTTGGATGTCACCTATATGTAAACTGACCTGAGGGTGAACTTTGACTTGATGCATGTTCTGACCAAAATCCAATGTTGCCGAGTTGTTGGAATAAAGTCTTCACCGTTTTCTCACCATTTGGCTTTTTATCTTCGATCCTCCCTCAGCTATGAGCTCCAGCGTAACGTGCAGAGGCGTCTAACATCTCCATCTCTCCATATAGGCATTGTAGAGGAGTACCAGCTGCCCTACCATGACATGGTGCCCTCCGACCCCTCCTACGAGGACATGAGGGACGTGGTGTGCATCAGGAGGCAGCGGCCCTCGTTCGCCAACCGCTGGAGCAGCGATGAGGTAAGCAGACGAACGCTGTGTGCGCCGTGTAGTAGGGCGATGTCCTCATGCCTGGGCCACCCGATCCCAGACCGCCTGTGTTTGTGTGTCGCTCCAGTGCCTCAGACAGATGGGCAAGCTGATGACGGAGTGCTGGGCCCACAACCCTGCGTCTCGTCTCACCGCTCTGAGGGTGAAGAAGACCCTGGCCAAGATGTCCGAGTCTCAAGACATCAAGCTGTGACACACTGTGGCGGCCAACGCCTAGAGACATTCACCCCCTGGAGGCTTGTCCTGGTCCTGGCGCCAGTGCCAGAGGAAAGGGTGACGGAAAAAACGCCAGAGAGAGAGAGAGAGAGAGACAGAGATATACACTGAGTGAGAGCTGTTTTGTCAGGTTCAGGGTCTGTTTTCTCTTTGGCTGTGCCATTGTCAAGATGGAGAGTCCCAGTGGGCAGTTTCTGGTCTGGTTTGAACCGGTCTGGTCCGGCATTGCTTTCTGTGAAAGTGAAGTAGCTGTCTGAGGGGGAAACGTAAAGACAGACTGCGCCCTCTACAGGAGAGAAGATGCTCCGTCCCTTGTGACCAAGAGAGGGAGAGAGAATGGAGTTCATGCTCTGTCAATCTGAAGCCATAAAGCAGTATTTTTTGTTCATTTTCACTTTAACAATTTAGAACTAGCCAGTATAATCCCTTCAAAACCCTGCCTAACACTGTCAATGTTCATGAAGCGTAATTACACGATAACAGCACTGTTGTGTGGGGTTGTGACCAGTGTTGGGGAACGTTATTGTTTAAAGTAACTAATTAAAGTTAGTAGTTACAATTCACATAAAGTAACACGTGGAACAGGGTTGAAAAAAACAAAGTGTGTTGTCTATCATTAATCATTAAGAGTGACCAATACTATTATCTCCAGTAATCATATACCATAATCAGAAAATATATTTGCATTTCATTTTCTAATTAAGAATCTCTTAAAAATAATTAAATTATATTGTATTGAAAGTGCCTCCCCATTTTCAGGCCCTGCTTATTCAAAAGCCTGTATGTACATACTTTAATACTAGTTAGATCCATTACAGTGAACCATGAAGAACAAAAAAACAGCTGTGGCCTTGTAAGTTGATATACATGCCTTCTCAAAAAAGAAAACGTTCGCCACATTCCAATTTTAAATATCTCAACTTCTAATGTGCATAATCCAAAAGACGTCATCCAAATTTCAAAACAAAAGTTTTTAAATTATTCCGAATAATTGCGTTTATAAAAAGAAAATGTTATTTTGCGATAAACTTTTGGTTGTACAACAGAGGAAGATTTGTGATCGGACTTCGGTTGTCCAACAGGTTATTCTAGGAGATTCCACCAAAACATAATACCAACCCCTGTGATTGGTTTCAGGCGAGGGTAATAATGACGTAGTCGAAATAGTGAAGTGCTTCCCAAGCCTGAACCCGTGCAGTCGACGCTTGGTATCGATTTGAAATTAATGTGAGCTGGGCGCTGGAGGGAGAGTTGGCACTGCAATCTTTGCATTTTTTATTGCCATTACTAGCCATTTATTGCCATTACTAGAGAACATAAACACCACGTAAAGCTACGTTGTTTGCACTGAGGGAAATTGAGTAAAGCCTTATTCATAAATAACTAGTAAGGGATTACATAATTGAAATAACTAATGCGTTACGTTACTCTTTTTCGTTTCAAGTACTTAGGATTTCTGTAACGCATTACCCCCGACACTGGTTATGACGGCTTTGTGGTGGCTAGTTCAAACTTAATGTTGTGCTGTAGCAGCTAGCCCCAATGTCCTTTTGTTTATTGCCAGGTTTACAAGGCTGCTGCAGCACTGCCTTAAAAACCCAGGCCATAGTTATTCATCAATACATGACAAAACATTACTTTGATATTGATTTCGATTGGGACCATATAGCTATCCACAGGAGTCCGTTTAAATAGCCTGAAATGACTCTGCATTTAGGACTACATAGAGAATGTTGAGTTTTATTCTCATAGATAATCTACCTGAGGTGTCAGTAAGAGGGTTTTTGCCCGTGGCTGTCTTGCTACTGTAATATTCTACATGTCTTGCATTGTAAATATTAATTTTGAAATGATTAATAATGAGCTACTCACTAATAATGTTAAACATGTGTTATGGTTGTCTGTACAGAATAACTCCCGGCCGTCCAATCCACCACTATGGCGTGTGCCTTATTTAATCTGTACATATGTGTATAAGAGCGGAGGTGGCCCAGCTAGACATTCCCCAATAAAATGCTGTCAGTCTTCACGTGCCTCTAGATTATTTTACACCCACAAAGAAATGACCAAGCAGGATAAACCAGGGTTAGTGTTTGTGGTATTGCTAGGTGTTGAACCAGGGTGGGGACTTGTGTCAGTTGTATTGGTCAGGGGAGGTTGTTATACAGTAGACCTAAATCAGTGCCAGACAATTTTGTTTATCTTACTTTATATCACGTTGCGCCACAAAAACATAGCATGTGTTACGATTTAAGATTGTATAGAAATTATATGTTACAAAGGTACGTCTTTCCATGGTTTTAAACTTGCAACCATTGAAGTTAGTCACCCAAGAAAACCTCAACACTTTAATTTTAGAACAGTGCTCAGCACTGCTCCTACTGGCCACATTATACGTGTCATATTGTGAACATGGAGAGTAGTCTTTTAAACCAGCCTGGATGGTTGGGTATTGTGTTGAGTCAGGATGGGCCCATGAAGCTGGTGGTTAATGCTGAACCAGGAATAGTGACATGTTAGGGATCAGTGGCAGGGCTAGTTATTGTGTTAGGTTTAAATCAGGTCCTGAACCATGACAATATGGGTTGTGGTAGAAGTTGGTGTTTAGATCGAACCAGGATTTGGAGAAGAAAAGCCAGAATCAACATTCAGTGTTGCATATAAATATAATTTATTAGCTTTAAAAATTCTTTCTTACACTTTGTACAGGATTTGACCGAGGATACGCAAACGTTTGCAAGTAACACAATGAGAGTGCCAGAACAGAAATGGCCTTGTTCTCACTACACAATATTACCCACGAAGCCTCAGGAAAGATGGAATGCAACGGCTAGCGCTTGTCAATACGAACATGTTGTTTATAAAGGATGCAAAACTTGCATAGACGGCTTTAGGTAAAATTATCTTACAATGAAACAAATCAGTGCAGCTGCAGGTTTGAAAGGATTTTGCGTGGACCACATTTTCATTTATTATACACTTATGCAATCATATAAACCTTACACATAATGTTGTCCCATTTGCAAGACCAATAAATAGGGTGTCCATCAAATTTCCCAGGATTTCACCCATTTATATTCCCTCCACACTAATCAACAGTAAGCAATAGTGTTGTCATTCAGTAATCTGCCCTCGTGAAACATTACAGGTATGCTATTCACACTTCATGAAATAGAACGTCAGTGTGGGATTTTACACAAATGTCAGTTATTTGGTAAAAAGGTAAATGTATCAGACTTCATCAGTCCTAGAAAAATATACTATCTACTAACAACCCATTTTGTCTTGTGTGGCTGCATTCATCAAATTAGAAGAATGAGATGAGTCTCTTAAGCCCTGGTTTATACGTTCCTCTAAATTACTTCATACTGACCTGGTCTTTTTACACCTACAACATCATATTACAATGTGTCTTTAGTATGTCTACACTTGTCCTTCAAAGTGTGGACCGTTAAAAGATCAGCACTATGGTTGTGTGTTGGAACAAGGTATGAGTAGGACTATCCAGGGATTCCTGCTACACGGCAAAGTCAGAATTGTCTTTCAGAAACATATTCTGGTCTCAAATTAGGGTTCTAGATAGACATAATGTTAGCAGTGTGGTTGAGATGGACAGGGCATCTGACTTGGCAACTTGACAACCCCACAATACTCACATGCCTGTTGGGAAAGACAACTACAGACCTTTGATAATTAACCGACTGATTTCTCTCAGAGTCAACACTTGATAGACCAAGCAAAATCAAAACGTCTACTTTTCAAACTAAATGGCAAATTAATAGCAGAATGTAAAGTAACAAAAATTAAATTTAAAACAATGATACACAATAGGAATGATAAAATGTAATATTAATAATGACACTCTTAAACTGTAAAATGTTACAGTCTTCAATGTTTGGCATATGTACAGGTTGCTCTATTGGCTTTGGATCAGTCACCGTAGGTGTCATTACAACGAGAATCCACCTGGGGGCACTAGATCAAAATAAATAGAAAACCGCAACGAAAGCTAGGGGAAAAAGAGCTCCTAGTAATAGAAATTAGGCTGCATAAAATGCTAAACAAGAGATATTTGTGTATGAATAGATGTGTTCATAAATACAGTCCTATACCATCACTGAAACAAGTTTATTCATCAGAAATGTGTACGAGTCCATCAACATTAATGTTGGTTTTGGGGGTTACCATGGAGATCCAAGAGGGCTGTTTGAGTAGAAGGGTGGAAGGGGTTGGCCCCTATGGCCACGCCCCTTCCTTTCAATGGTCCTCTGCTCTGAGCCAGTCTGTCACCACAGAGAGACATCCAGCAGCCAAAGGAGAACATCCAGTATATGGACAGAACTATCAAGCGTTTCCTAGGAAACTGTCTGGCGGTAAAGACAAATGAGAGGGAACAAACAGCGCTGACTAACATCTTCCTTCCTTCCTCCAGCATGCTTTATGTGAGGCATAGCCATTTTGGGCAAAACAGATCCTCTCCCTCCCTCGCCTCCCTGGAAGGTCCTAACTGATTCTCTCCTTCCCCACTATTCCCTGGAACGTCCGGTTTTGTGTGACAGACTGGTGTCAGTGGTCCGTTGCCATGGGCACAAGATTCTCATGGCGACCCATCTCCTCCAGGACGGCAGCCAAGCGACTGAGGTTCCCGTCAGGGAAGTGTTGAGCCTCCCAGAGGTCCAAAATCACCCCTGTGGGACTGGACTTGGTAGCAAAGTAGTTCAGATACCTGATGGAGACAGAGAACCAATGACATGAGGTCAGGTGACGTAATGATTGAGTAAAACGCAAAATGCCACGAATACAGTGCATGTGTGTGTGTGCGTGGGGGGGTGGGGTGCGACCACTGCAGCCCCTACCTGTCCAGGTGTAGTTTGTGGGCCAGCATCCTCCAGTCATTTCCTCTGGTCTGCGGTGCATCCAGGCTTCCACAGAGCTTCTGTCTGATGGAGAGGGGGATACGGAAGGCGTTGGGCCCAACCAAGGTGGTGATGTTGCTGGCCGGGTCCAGCAGAGACGTGTCAATGTTTTGGGTGTCCTGGAGACAAACAGGAAGAGAGGTGAATGTCGAATGAACTCCTACAGTACACGTAAGTGTTCTTTTGGGAGCTAATTGTTGGTGTTCAGAGCTGGTGTTCAGTTCAGGTCTCATTCAGGTCTCATTTAAATTGGTATAAGTATTCATGCAAATGTCTCGGCATATGCTGTCCTGGCCTCTAGTTCAGCGGTTCTCCACCCCAGGGCTTCGGACCTAAACGACGTCCTAGCCCTAGACATAAATATTGCCTACTATTTATTCGGGGACACCAGGGAAATGCAATTAGATATCGGGTAGAATGGAAAACTAGCAATTGACTGGGTCCCGAGGCTCGAGGATTAAAACCCCTTCTCAAGTCCGGTAGAAAGCCTCAGACATGTCTGAACATTAAGGCCAAGGACCGATTGAAAAAACCTGTACTGCCATTCAGAGCGGTTACATAAAGCACTCTAGACTTGTTTCTGAACCATCTCTCTTCCTGTGTCCTCCCCCTCTGCCATTTGCTTGGAGCGCTGAGGGGGGGAGTCAGACTGAGACACATTTGTCTCTCAGAGCTGTGAACCGTGTGGCGCTTTGGAGAAAAAAAACAACCATGCCTGCATCTCCCGGTGAGGAAGACTTCTCTGTGACTTGTTCCACCGACAGATGGCTAAACTCTCCTTCACCTCTACAAACACGCAAGTCTCCATTCTATACGGAACGCACGCGAGAAATGTCCAAGTATTTTTTCAGTCAACGTCGAATTTGGATTTTCCTTTACGTTTCGATAGCGCTGCGATGCCACAGCGATACGGACTGAACAAAGCCACCGGCCTGACCCCAGATTCACGGTCAGTGCACGAGTATGTTCATACGGTTGAGCATTTACAGGTTAGGGCAGCCGGATCATTTAAAATACTGTACCTCTGATAGGGTGGTGTCCAGCTGGAAGATCTGCCCTTCACCCTCCACCTGTCGAACACACAGCTTACAGGCCAGATCCACGGTGCTGGGGCACAACCTCTCCAGGGTGAAGGTACAGTGGAGGTTCCTCTGGGAACCGGACCACACCTGTTGGAACGACAGCTCCTGAGGAGAAAGGAGTGCCGGTTATAATGGCACGTGGAGAGACCAGAGTGTGTTGGTGTCTTTATTGGCTGTGCGTACCTGGTACTTGGCTAGTAGTTTGCTCTTCCACAGAGTGTGTGAGTGTCTTTATTGGCTGTGCGTATCTGGTACTTGGCTAGTAGTTTGCTCTTCCACAGAGTGTGTGAGTGTCTTTATTGGCTGTGCGTATCTGGTACTTGGCTAGTAGTTTGCTCTTCCACAGAGTGTGAGGGTGTCTTTATTAGCTGTGCGTACCTGGTACTTGGCTAGTAGTTTGCTCTTCCACAGAGTGTGTGGGTGTCTTTATTGGCTGTGCGTACCTGGTACTTGGCTAGTAGTTTGCTCTTCCACAGAGTGTGTGAGTGTCTTTATTGGCTGTGCGTATCTGGTACTTGGCTAGTAGTTTGCTCTTCCACAGAGTGTGAGGGTGTCTTTATTGGCTGTGCGTACCTGGTACTTGGCTAGTAGTTTGCTCTTCCACAGAGTGTGTGGGTGTCTTTATTGGCTGTGCGTACCTGGTACTTGGCTAGTAGTTTGCTCTTCCACAGAGTGTGTGGGTGTCTTTATTGGCTGTGCGTACCTGGTACTTGGCTAGTAGTTTGCTCTTCCACAGAGTGTGTGGGT
>JACXGK010014484.1:0-11519 GCA_016801125.1 Novumbra hubbsi
TATAACCAACATCCCATTGAACAAAGGGATGAGCAGAGAGGGAAGGGTGTGTAAAACCTAAACCCTAGTCCACATACAGTATAACCAACATCCCATTGAACAAAGGGATGAGCAGAGAGGGAAGGGTGTGTAAAACCTAAACCCTAGTCCACATACAGTATAACCAACATCCCATTGAACAAAGGGATGAGCAGAGAGGAAAGGGTGTGTAAAAACAAAAATGTCCTAATTGCAGCTCCATGCTTTATTAATGGCCTGTCTACAAAGGGAATAGCTGTTCCAATGTATTTAGTATGACTCTAAATAGCCATAGCAGCTAACTAGATAAGTTAGCTAGCATGTTATTCAAGGTAATGCTATACAAGTTGGGGTTTGGAATCCCCGTTTTATAGCCTAGGCTTGCGCATTCCCGCTTACATAGAAAATATTTCTTTTGATGACATTTTATATACATTTTCAGTGGTAGCTTAGGCATTTTCTAGAGGTAAGCATTTAGGTTTTCTCCTTGGTCTACTTCTGATAAGACGGCGAAGGGTGATTCAACTGCAGACTCAATGGTTTCTCCCCCTTGTAATCAACTTCAATGGTGGCTCTGTCCCTTCCAGCCGTAAGGTCTAGTCGACAATTGTTGCTTAGAGTTTGGTGAAAATAATGAGCCAACATGCCATGTAATGATTGTTCCAAACAGTTAATTACTTTTGAAAAGAGCATTTTTTTCCCAACATTGCAACAGAGAGAGTGTCTCTACAGTTTGTCAGTAACTCTGTGAGACATTCTGTTATGTAGTGTTTAGTCATTTTGTTTTATGGTGTAGACAGACTGACCAACAGACTTTTCATTCCATGTTTCCTTTGGGGGAATAAAACCAATAATATTTTGGGTGGGGAAAAGACCCCTTTGACCCCTCTAAAGTTGCTAAATTCCCGACTTCCTGGCAATCCAGTCTACATTCCAGGAACTAGGATTCTCAAACCAATATTTTGGCAAAGACTAGTAATTAGGATTAATTGCAACCCTATCCCACCAGCCTGGGCCTTACCTCCTGAAAAAGCTGGGACATCTCGCACACCAGACAGGAGTTGGACTGCATCTCACACTGGTGTCTGTCCGACAGGAAGAAGTCTCGCAGCAGGGGTGTGTGGGTGAGGGCCTGGACGATGCAGTTCATGAAGCACGTGTTGCCCAGGTTGATCAACCCCCGTAAACCTGACCGGGAGATAGAGAGGTGGGAGAGAGGAGGGAGCGTGATCTAGTGTTTTCTGAAAATCAAAGGAGGAGAACAAAGTTCCAGCTGCGTACATTTGCAACAGAGACAATACTTCATGAAGGTCTGACATTGCCATTCCCTGTGAAGAAAGCTTTGATGTATTTTTTAATTTGACAGGGACAAAGGTACTAAAATCAATTGTGCTGTTAATGTTAGCACTAGATATAATCTCTCAGGAAGCCACGGGAACAGCTCATTAGAGCGCCGTTCTGAGAGCCAAGGAAAACCACCGACTGAGTCAGATTCATGCAGGCTTGCCAGAGACGCTGCTGGGGAGGTCATTCTCAAAGACGTTAGCCTGGACTGACTGGAATGGCACTGACACTCAGTTTCCACGTCAGCCTCGGGTTTTTCAAGCATATAACCGTGTGGAGCCAACCTAGAAAGGCTACGTTTGGGCAAGCTAGCAAGGGAATGGTCAGGGCTGAATTCACCCATGATTCTGCGTGAACAGAACCGGTGAGACCAGGAATCAAGCTCATGGCAGAGAGTTAAACACTCTACTACACCTGACAGCCCCAGGCCACGATGCTACAGACATGCCTCTCAATCAGTAAACTAGCGGACTGAATGAGGCGTATAATTAGTGAGCATTTGCTCCACTCGAAAGGAGGACAACTGAAAGAACCCACAGGCTTCAGTGGGACCGCTACCAAGCGACAGACTGATAGTGTAAAGACGGATCCAAGGGGAGCTGGAAATAGACCACCCTGGCGAGCCTACCTGTCAATGCAGACACAGGGAATTATATCACCCCTGCAAATGCCTGTCACCCTGTTCGTCGCCAGTTGACCTTCTACCCCCTACTTAAACACATGAGTAACTCCGGCTACTACCAGACCATGAGCCGTCTGCCCCCATTTCGCACACATCTGTCTGGGTGAGAACATCAACAAGGTGACCGTGCTGGCAGTTCATTGGGTGTGCGGAGAAAGGGGACCAGCGTATATATATCCCACCTATGGTGCAGTTTGTAGTCATTTTTCTTCGCTTTGGATTGTGCCGTAGCAAGTCCAGCTCTCGCTTCGAAGGTTCCCACGTTGAGTATTTCTCGCCGACACCTAGTTACAAAGAAAATAACAATGATGAGATGCTGTGGACAACCCTAACCCTGTCCCAGAAGTGGCTGTCCTGTGCTACAGACACTTCTGGTGATTAGCGTGACAATACATGGGAAACAATAAGGCTATAGTGAACATCTATTGAGAACAGAACATTGATACAGAGCTGAGCAGCCAGAGGAAGACTGGTAACCCCTCCTAGCCTGGTTCCTCTCTAGGTTTCTTCATACATTTTGTCCCCTTTAGGTAGTTTTTCCTAGCCACTGTGCTTCAGCACAGTTGTTGCTTTCTCCTTGGGGTTTGAGGATGGGTGTTTTTGTAGCAAGCACTGTGACAACTGAAGATGTAAGAAGGGATTTTATAAATAAATGGGATTGATTAATTGATAAAAGTCCATTAATAACGTGGAGAGTTCTCAAACCAGAAGCTCAGGAAATATCGAGTGGCATGCCCCAGGAATTAAATTGAATAAGAAATAAATAAAAGAAAAAATACCAGCTATTCATTTCTGTGAGAACAGAGATTGAAAAGGAAAATGGAAAACAAGTGTTTTTGAGCTGCCAAAACATACCTTGCAGTTTCCAGGCTTTCCTCTGTTCTTCTTTGGCAATCTGTTCCATGTCTTTGTCGTATATATAGTCTTGACACACAAAACAATATATTCCACCATATAGTAAGTCTATCGCTAGACAGGAGAAAGGGACAAAAATGGAACACAAAATAATTAGGATGGAGTACCCTTAATGGTGTGTTGACCCTGAAGACTAGCATGTTATTCTGGTTTAAGGACATAAACTGTTTATGCTAAATACTCACCGCTCATCTTATTATACATGTGCAACAATCACTTGTATACAACTGGATGTATGTTTTGTGCGGTTGTAAATTCGGTTCCACAATGTGGTTTGCTGATAGCAGCAATCACGAAGAAGATTCAGTGAATATGTAGACATTAGCAAATAGAGATCCAGATTGTTGTTTTCCCAATAGTACTAACCCGACTGATTTGAGCATTCTATCTAAACCAAGCTAATGTCCCTGCATTGGAGAATTAGAGAAGATGTGTGGGTGTTTGCACCTGCAACGTGGGAATCCTACTTGAACGTAAACTGTTATTTGTACATTTAAATAAGGCATTTCAAATGTTCATAAGAGGAATGTGCGACCCGTCCACCGAAGCTCCTTCAATCAGCCTTTCCTCCAACACCAAGGTACCAATACTGAGTTCCTTCGTTGCCGTGACAACCTATTTATAGCCAAATGGGACCTTTTGCATATGTTGATCCCATAAGGTATGCTTTGTCACTGGAAAAGGTATCCAGGAAAAATACTTCAAAACTTCAAATTAACAATGTAAGCCGACAAATCCAACCATTGAGGTGTCCATAAAAAGAGAAGAACTAGCTAGAAAAAGCTTATTAAAGCGTTGTGTCCAATGGCAACAGGCATGCACTCAGAATGGCCTTGGACTGAGCCAGTAACCATGGAATCAGGGAGGAGCGAAAAACTGGGAAAGTCCAAGAAAAGAAACTGAGAGAGGCACACGGAAAGAAGAGACACACAGAAATCGAACAAGAGACCCACAAAAAGACAAAAGACAAAGAAACAGACAGACAAAGAGAACTAAGAGTGAGTGAGTCACGAAGAGGGACGGTCAAAAAGATCTGAGAGTAACTGAGTCACAAAGAGAGACGGTCAAAAAGATCTGAGAGTGACTGAGTCACAAAGAGGGACGGTCAAAAAGATCTGAGAGTGACTGAGTCACAAAGAGAGACGGTCAAAAAGATCTGAGAGTGACTGAGTCACAAAGAGGGACGGTCAAAAAGATCTGAGAGTGACTGAGTCACAAAGAGGGACTGTCAAAAAGATCTGAGAGGGACTGAGTCACAAAGAGGGACTGTCAAAAAGATCTGAGAGGGACTGAGTCACAAAGAGGGACTGTCAAAAAGATCTGAGAGTGACTGAGTCACGAAGAGAGACGGTTGAAAAGATCTGAGAGTGACTGAGTCACAAAGAGGGACAGTTAAAAAGATCTGATAGTGACTGAGTCACAAAGAGAGACGGTCAAGAAGATCTGAGAGTGACTGAGTCACGAAGAGAGAAGGTCAAAAAGATCTGAGAGTGACTGAGTCACAAAGAGGGACGGTCAAAAAGATCTGAGAGTGACTGAGTCACAAAGAGGGACTGTCAAAAAGATCTGAGAGGGACTGAGTCACAAAGAGGGACTGTCAAAAAGATCTGAGAGTGACTGAGTCACGAAGAGAGACGGTCGAAAAGATCTGAGAGTGACTGAGTCACAAAGAGGGACAGTTAAAAAGATCTGATAGTGACTGAGTCACAAAGAGAGACGGTCAAGAAGATCTGAGAGTGACTGAGTCACGAAGAGAGAAGGTCAAATAGAGACCAGAGAGTGACAGAGACAAAAAGAGTTTCAGACAGAAGAGTTGGACAGAAAACAAAAGTAATGAATCCGGAAAATTAGCCGGGATTTATTTGACACTGCAATGTTAGTGTGTCAAAGAGCAACAGAGAGTGTGTGACTAAAAACCTTAAAAAATATATTCCAACCCACACACCAAACAACCTTCTCACAGACAGCCGCCAAACAGATAACCCAATTATCCACTATCCTATTAATTTCCCAGTTCTGCTCAGACCATATCACAACCACAGCAATTAACTATGTGGATGAAATTCTAATTATATAGGACAATAATCAAAGGTACCAAAGAATAATTAACAGGATGAGAATTTCCAACAGATTGGTGAAAGGAAATATGACAACATGCATTACTAGCATAAGGGCACTGGTGAAAAGCAGTGCAATAAAGAGGAAACTGGGTGCCATTTGGGGCACAAAATGACATGTACCTATTCACTAGGATTATTACCACGTACTGTTCACTATGATGATTACCACATACTGTTCGCTAGGATGGTTACCACATACTGTTCACTAGGATGATTACCACATACTGTTCACTAGGATAATTACCACATACTGTTCACTATGATGTTTACCACGTACTGTTCACTAGGATGATTACCACGTACTGTTCACTAGGATGATTACCACGTACTGTTCACTAGGATGATTACCACGTACTGTTCACTAGGATGATTACCACGTACTGTTCACTAGGATGATTACCACATACTGTTCGCCAGGATGATTACCACATACTGTTTGCCAGAATGATTACCAGGTACTGTTCTCTAGAATGATTACCAGGTACTGTTCGCTATGATGATTACTATCAATTTAACAATAAAACTATTATAATCAGGGTTTACGAGGACACCCCAAAGAGCGTGCAGTAACACTGGATGACATTTGCCTGGTAAAGGCCTAGCCCTTCCAGTGGAATGTTCATTATAACAATTAGTGGGCAGTAAGATTCTGACAAAAACGACATGACAATCAGACATATCTCTGGTGGACAGATTAGACTGTGAGAAGGCCTTTGTTACATGTAGAATTTTGTATCTACAAGCAGTTACTTCCTGGTTTAGTCTTTGTCATTGGTTAAACCAATGAAGATTATGCGAAGGCCAGGCTTAAACTGAGGCCTGTGAGCAGTTGCATCTGGTGAACTTCAACAGCACCTCAATTCCACTGGGTTGCCAACCTACAATGGAATCGCTAACGTAAACACAGAAAGTGACAAAGGCTTGCGAAAATACATCTGCGTGAGTGAGATTCAAACAAATCCCATTGTAGGGTCTTACCCAGGTTGTGCCTCTTGTTTTTGGCGTGCTCGTGGATGTGTTTCTTGGTGAAGCAGCCGAAGAAGACGCAGTACAGGCAGGAATGGAGCCGGTTCAGATGGGCGCCGCACATGTGACAGATACACGACTTGGCCTGCAGGGGGTGAGAGAGAGCGAGAGTGGGAATAAAAATCAGATACAATGTCTGCTGAGCAGTGACAGAGGCAGATCAAAAGCAAAGGAGAAGGGCATGGCCGGGGGGAAGGGTCGCCCTGCTGGCTGAGACACACAGGGGCCCCCACACACAGGGGCCCCCACACACAGGGGCCCCCACAAACGGGCACAGAAACACACACGGGCACAGAAACACACAGGGGCCCACACACAGGGGCCCACACACAGGGGCCCACACACAGGGGCCCACACACAGGGGCCCACACACAGGGGCCCACACACAGGGGCCCACACACAGGGGCCCACACACACGGGCCCCCACACATGGGCACAGAAACACACAGGGGCCCCCACACACAGGGGCCCCCACACACAGGGGCCCCCACACACAGGGGCCCCCACACACAGGGGCCCCCACACACAGGGGCTCCCACACACAGGGGCCCCCACACACGGACACAGAAACACACAGGGGAACACAAAGAGAAACATTTGGTTAACTGATTGTTAACTTCCCAGCAGGGCCCTTTAAAAAGTAGTTCACTACTTCACAGCAGGGCCCTTTAAAAAGTAGTTCACTACTTCCCAGCAGGGCCCTTTAAAAAGTAGTTCACTACTTCCCAGCAGGGCCCTTTAAAAAATAGTTCACTACTTCCCAGGGCCCTTTAAAAAGTAGTTCACTACTTCCCAGCAGGGCCCTTTACAAAGTAGTTCTCTACTTCCCAGCAGGGCCCTTTACAAAGTAGTTCTCTACTTCCCAGCAGGGCCCTTTACAAAGTAGTTCACTACTTCCCAGCAGGGCCCTTTACAAAGTAGTTCTCTACATAGGAAAAAGGGTGCTGTTGGAAACAAGTCTCTGAAAAGCACTGAGATGGATGCGAACAGGGTTAGTGAGGGCTGGGCCATTTGAAAAAGCAGCTGGTTGGGCTTTGACCGGCCACGCGACACATGCTGGTGATTGGATGTCATGCTTGGTGGGAGAGAGCTTATTTGATACTGACAGTGTCTGGTTTGTGTGTTGTGTGTGTGTGTGTGTGACGGACCTCGGAGGTGACGGATGGATTTACAGAGCCATAACAACACCTCACGTCTAAGCAGAGAAACCAGGCAAGAAAGGGGAGACAAGGATGAAGAAGGGTCAAGTGAAAACATTCTCGAATAGCAATGGTTACGTCTGTCCATCTACGTGCCGAGACACAACCAACACACAAACAAGATTCTCCGGCCCCAAGCACACTTGCGGGGGGAGGGTAAAAACCAAAAGACAGAGTTCACAATAACCAGCTGATGAACTCAGAGAAGCATCCAGAGGTGGTGACAGGCCTTGTAATGACAGTCAGCAGGCTGCCTGGCCGACCCACTGTAGCCTGAAGCTGACGGCTCTGAAAGTTGCCACAGCACTTCGTCATGAAGCTGACGGCTCTGACAGTTGCCACAGCACCGTCGCCATGAAGCTGATGGCTCTGACAGTTGCCAAAGCACATTGCCATGAAACAGGCGGCTCTGACAGTTGCCACAGCACTTTGCCATGAAGCAGACGGCTCTGAAAGTTGCCACAGCACTTTGCCATGAAGCAGACGGCTCTGACAGTTGCCACAGCACCGTCGCCACGAAGCGGACGTCTCTGACAGTTGCCACAGCACCGTCGCCACGAAGCTGACGGCTCTGACAGTTGCCACAGCACTTTGCCACGAAGCAGACGGCTCTGACAGTTGCCACAGCACTTTGCCATGAAGCGGACGGCTCTGACAGTTGCCACAGCACTTTGCCATGAAGCGGACGGCTCTGACAGTTGCCACAGCACTTTGCCATGAAGCGGACGGCTCTGACAGTTGCCACAGCACTTTGCCATGAAGCGGACGGCTCTGACAATTGCCACAGCACTTTGCCATGAAGCGGACGGCTCTGACAATTGCCACAGCACTTTGCCATGAAGCGGACGGCTCTGACAGTTGCCACAGCACTTTGCCATGAAGCGGACGGCTCTGACAGTAGCCACAGCACCGTCGCTATGATGCGGACGGCTCTGACAGTTGCAACAGCACCGTCGCCATGATGCGGACGGCTCTGACAGTTGCCACAGCACTTCACGATGAAGCGCTGAGTCAAACATGTGACAGAAAAGATGGGGAGAAACAGAGGCGATGTGTAATGGAGAAATAACTGAGCTACGCCTGCACTTTCTAGAAACCAGTAGAAATAAAGAAGTGAGAAGATTGCAGTGGGTTCAGGACTGAATGGTAAGTTCAGTCCCCACCCACACAGACACACACACACACACAAAGAGAAAGACACTGAGACAGAGATTTAAGTTACTAGCCTAACAGCAATAAACACCCTCATGATAGGTAGACAACACCACGCACAAATAGCCAGCACAGAACAACCCAAAACCAATATTACGGCGTTGAGAAACGCGGTAAGAAGGGGTCTCCGAGCCCGGTGTCGAATTCACTTCCTCCACATGATATCCCTATGAAACGCAGTGCCACCGGTCAGAAGAGGGAACACCAGGAAACACTTCCGTGACTCAGTCTCTGCCCATGCTATACATGAGTCATCTGGTGCCGACCGCAGCCACTGGATGTTGGAGCTTTGCTCCACCACAAAAAAACAACTCATCAGTGGGAAATCACTGAATGGATGGAAAATCTAGAGGCAGGCAGACCTACACAGAGGCAGGCAGACCTACACAGAGGCAGGCAGACCTACACAGAGGCAGGCAGACCTACACAGAGACAGGCAGACCTACACAGAGGCAGGCAGACCTACACAGAGGCAGGCAGACCTACGCAGAGGCAGGCAGACCTACACAGAGACAGGCAGACCTACACAGAGGCAGGCAGACCTACACAGAGACAGGCAGACCTACACAGAGACAGGCAGACCTACACAGAGACAGGCAGACCTACACAGAGACAGGCAGACCTACACAGAGGCAGGCAGACCTACACAGAGGCAGGCAGACCTACACAGAGGCAGGCAGACCTACACAGAGACAGGCAGACTTACACAGAGACAGCCAGACAATGCTACAGCCTTCAGGGGTGAACTGCTTAGATGAAGCTAAGCTTAATTCTTCCACGTCTTACCCACAGAGAGTGAAATGGCTCCATTTATCGTCAGTTGACAGTGTTCATATCGCCCGGCTCCAGGCAGGGGCTAGCATACATTTGATATTCTGCACGGTGGGACCCCTCATGGTAATCCATTGGATTATGTCAAATGCTTCACTGCATCGTGCAGAACATCTCGGGGGTCATGAACCCTTTCCTTTGTCGGGACAAGTGACCTGACCTTGCAGACAAGCCAAGAATCTGTCCTGCTTATCTGAAAGACGCGTGGCTACAAACGTGGATGTGAAGTCCAGCAGATGGTTACACAGACAACGCCTCTGAAGACTACACAGAGTTGTTTTGTTCTATTGTGGGGACCTATAACCCAAAAACCAATGTTCCCTATCCTCTAGCCCTAGTCCTATTCTCAGTCCCAACAACTAAGGCTCAATTCCTAAACATAAACAATCCTAAATGGCTGAACTTAAATCAGTCCAGTTCCAACAACTGTGCCCAAAAGACAACTGTGTTTTTGGGGACTTCGGGATCACACACACACACAGTGAGGATTGTGATGACTGTGCAGTAAACGGGACATTCATAGCCACAGACACCAAACTGTTTTCATTCACAGGGGCGGGGCATATCACATCGGGAATGGGATCTGACGGGAAGGGGCGTGGCCTGTGGTCTGAAAGACAGTCAGACCAGGCGACACAGAAAGGCAGGGCCTTGCAGTAACACAGGCAGAGGAGCCGAAACAGGAGACAAAAACAACAACAGACAGAAAGACAGGACACAGACGAGGGAAGAGAGAAAAGCAGATGCGAGACAGCAAATGAAAACAGGCATAGAACATTCTATCAACAGTTCTCAGGGCTGGGCAAGGCTGGCTGATGCTCTAATAACACAATTATCAATAGACATTTACCCCAGTCTCTTCCGTCTCACCTCTCAATTGAGGGAGCGATACTGCTGTTGATTCCTTCCAGCACCACTCCTAGTCTTCTGCATTGCACCAGGGCTATAGTCACAAACACATCGCTACCCCTGCCAAAGCCACACCCACCCCCACCCTCGAGCCCTTATCGCTGGGAAGAAATATCCATCGTCCCCCACCTCCCTCAGGTTCCCAGGCAGCCTCCCAGTGAGGACCTACATTATTCCTCAGTGTCAGCAGTAGCCCTAGCTCGTCTCCCCCTTCCTGGGGCTTTTAATGTCCTATTAGATCGCCTATTGATCAGGCCGCTGGCTCATATGACTGGAACAAGTGTTTCAGAGGTGCTAGCAGAGATAGCATCTGTTTCAGGTCACGGGATTGGGGGAGTACAGACAAACCTGTATCTTAAGAGAAGGCTGTGCACAATACCAATCAAATGAGGTGGAAACGGAGCTGCACTTCCTAATCTCGAGCGAAACGTGTGACCACATTACAGACTAATGTTGTTTGTAATAGGTCACATATTTTCCACTTGCTTTGGTGACGTAAACCATTGCTTCCAATGCCAATAATAAATAAATAATAATAAAGCCCTGCAATTTAAAACTGAACTGACAGGGGCACATGATTCATCCCAGGCCTACGGAGGTCAGAGGCCATCCACAAACATGGAAGACTGCTGATCTAGGATCAGTTCTAGATTAGATCCTAATGTTTAAGGTCAGGGCAGGGAAACTGCAGCACAGTGAAACAGAGGAGAGGTAACCGGAGATCAGCCAGATTATAGAGCCAGTTGTGGTCCAAAGTGAGGATCTGACAGTATTACAAGGCTAGTCGGCTAAACTCACTGACTGAAACACACATGCAGGCAGCTATGGTACAGAGCAGAGCTGTGAGGGAGGCAGAAAAGGAGAAAGGTAGGGGGGGACAGAGCACAGCTGTGAGGGAGGCAGAAAAGGAGAAAGGTAGGGGGGAACAGAGCAGAGCTGTGAGGGAGGGAAAAAAGGAAAGGTAGGGGGTGGACAGAGCAGAACTGTGAGGGAGGGAGGAAAGGGTATGGAGAGTAACAGAGCAGAGCTGTGAGGGAGGGAGAAAAGGAAAGGTAGGGGGTGGACAGAGCAGAACTGTGAGGGAGGGAGGAAAGGGTATGGAGAGTGACAGAGCAGAGCTGTGAGGGAGGGAGAAAAGGAAAGGTAGGGGGTGGACAGAGCAGAACTGTGAGGGAGGGAGGAAAGGGTATGGAGAGTGACAGGGCAGAGCTGTGAGGGAGGGAGAAAAGGAGAAAGGTAGGGGGGGGGGCAGAGATGTGAGTG
>JACXGK010014485.1:0-11486 GCA_016801125.1 Novumbra hubbsi
AATTACTTTAATAACTGTTAACCTAAGGCCATGATCAATGCTATTACATGTATACATTGTTGGTGGCAGTAACCTAGATTCCCATTAATTCAGGGTCAGTTTGTTAGATCTTGATACTGCTTCAGGCCCATTCTTTTCCACAAATCATCAGGATGGGCATTAGAAAACAGAAATCTAAAATAAAGTGCCTACTATTTCCAGAAAGACCTTGGCTCTCATTGTTTATGTCAGGGAAACAAAAATAATGATATTGCGTGGAAGGTCCAGTTGCCAGAACCACAGATAGATTCTACATAGACACTGTTGCCTTCAAGCAAACACATGATTAACCCTCCATAAGGGTCAACACCCTGGCTAACTTCAACAAGGCTGGGAATAACATGTATCATGGCCCTGCTATCTTCTCTCCAGACGAGACAGAGTAGGTTCACACACCTCATAAAAAGAGGTCCAAACTAAGCTGCACTTCTGCTAAATGTATTAGAGACACATATTTCTCTCAGATAACTGAAAACAAAGATTAAAGGCAAACTATTAGGATGTGCATCATCACAGCAGAAAGGTTCACAGCCTATAGTCATGAGGCCGGGGCATTTAGCGGAGCGCCAACAACCTGGTGAACATAACCCATATCTGTGTCTTTGCTAATTAACATTTACATCATTCAAAATATACAGTTATCCTGTATCTACGTATTGTTTATTTCATTTTTGTTAATTATTACACCTTTCTTATTTTCCACTTGCTTTGGCAATGTAAAAAAAGACATTCCCTGGATAATAAATCCTGTTAAATAAAAAATTACTACATATGAATAGAGATTGGTAGAGGGAGGAGAGAGAAATTAATAGATAAAGATTAGTAGAGGCAGGTAGAGAGGGATATATCGAGATTTGTAGAGGCTGGGAAAGAAAGAGGTTGGTTGAGGGAGGTAGAGAGAGATAGACAGAGGTTGAAAAGTGTGTTATTATTATTGCTAATATGTGTCGTTAAAACATTGTGATTGAACTTGGGCAATATGCACACATGTGCGTCATGCCAATACAGTGAATAGATTTTAATTGATTTGCAGAGAAAAGAGAGAGATGGATTCATGGATAGATAGAGATTGATAAAGGAAGGCTAGGAACCATAGATATTTGAAGAGAAAAACAATGTTGATTTGTCAAGGAAGGCAAGAAAGGAGGGTATAGATGGATCTTAGAAGGTACAGAGGGGGATGTACAGAGATTGATATATGATGACAAAGAGGGGGATAGATAGAGCTTAGAAGATATAGAGAGGGATGTATAGAGATTGGTATATGATGACAAAGAGGGGGATAGATAGAGCTTAGAAGATATAGAGAGGGATGTATAGAGATTGGTATATGATGACAAAGAGGGGGATAGATAGAGCTTAGAAGGTATAGAGCGGTATGTATAGAGATTGGTATATGATGACAAAGAGGGGAGATAGATAGAGATAGGTAAAGGGAGGAGAGATAGATAGAGTGAGGGATAAGATCGATTGAGATTGATAGATAGATAAATAGATAGAGGGATTAGATAGATATAGATAGGTAGGGAGAGGTAAGATAGAGATAGGTAGTGGGAGAAAAGATATAGATACAGATAGATAGAGATGGATAGAGATAGATAGAGGGAGTGAAGAGCTAGATAGAGATAGGTAGAGTGACGCAAGAAATAGATAGAGATAGGTAGAGGGAGGAAAGAGTGGTGGCAAACTGAGGTTGACACTAATGAGCAGCAGTAGTCTTTGGGATGGGACCTGACAGTAGAGAAGAAAGTGCAGAAATCCCCAGACACCGTCGCTCCACAACACTCTGCCTAATTGGAGGAGCGGTATCCCGCAACACGTGTGTGTGTATGTGTGTGTGCACGCTTGTGCATGGATTCAGGCTTGCAAAATAAAAATATGTGAGAGTGCGAGTGCATGTGTTTACATACTGTGTTTGTTCATTACTGTGAGTAGGGTTCTATGACCTGGGTGTGATGCGGTTGTTATGTTGTGTGTGTGTGCCAGCTGTATAAGATAACACTGTGTGTTTTGTGCTGTGCGCATAAACCCTTTGGCTGTTAGTAGCTACACACATAAAGATCAAACGGGGGTATTCTGAGACTCGGCCATGCTTCAACAAAGAATGTCAGAGTAGGTGCTGATCTGGGATCTGGTCCTCCATGTCCGTATCACTGGATTCATAATGATCTGAAATGCAAAACTGACATTAAATGAGCACAGCACCCCCTCCTGTAAGACGCTTGATAAATACCAGGCCCTGGGCTTTGTAGAGGAGAGAGGATGAAGCTACTGGAGATTATGTTTATTACGATGAATAATAATCGAATCAAAACACTCTTGAATAGAATCCATTGCTATTGACGGACTAACAGTTTTCTCCAAAACAGAATGGAAAGTTTTCCTGTAAGATGTTCCTCCTTTCAATGGCTGGCTGACGGCATGTATTTTGACGACCCCCTTGCCAAAAATGATGTGTCATCCAAGTACCTAATCTCCCGTGGGCCGTCTCTGCGTGTAAAGCGAAGCATCTGCCAGTCGAGAGTGGGTGTGGATGCGTAAGCTAACAACCAGCATTAGTTTAGTTCTTTTGGTTGTTTTCACAATGAGTTATTTTGATGTGTGATGATTCCAGATTCCAAGCCGCATGCAGCACACAGTTATTTTACCTCAGGGAAACACAATGATGGACCTTCCTGTACAGTTGTGCCAAGTAGCCAAACACAGCATGGCCAATGACCCATTCGAAGTGTTAGAAAGAAAATATATTCTGTTTAACCTGGACAACTCAGTTGACCTGGAGGATCTAGCAAGACAATGTGACAGTCTAAGGTTACTTAAGTATATTTCGATTACTTAGAATGTCGCATCTACACTGCAGTAACTAGCCAAATCTGTAGTCTTTTAAAAGACATCACACAACTTCTCTGACATGCAATGGTTTTCATGTCATCTGTGTATTTGATTATGTATATTCTATCCTTGTTGAACAGTAGGCTAATGTCAGAACCTTACTGTTAGATTAGTGATAGATTGTGATAGAGTGATAGATTTGATTAGTGATCATCCCTGCACTATAGTTGGGGTTAGTCATATCCCTGCACTATAGTTGGGGTTAGTCATATCCCTGCACTATAGTTGGGGTTAGTCATATCCCTGCACTATAGTTGGGGTTAGTCATATCCCTGCACTATAGTTAGGATTAGTCATATCCCTGCACTATAGTTAGGATTAGACACAACCCTGCACTATAGTTAGGATTAGACACAACCCTGCACTATAGTTAGGAGTAGACACAACCCTGCACTATAGTTAGGAGTAGACACAACCCTGCACTATAGTTAGGAGTAGACACAACCCTGCACTATAGTTGGGGTTAGTCATATCCCTGCACTATAGTTAGGATTAGTCACATCCCTGCCCTATAGCTAGGGTTAGTCGCATCCCTGCACTATAGAAAAGGTTAGTCTCATTTCTGCACTATAGTTAGCTTTTATTAGTTTAACTAACTTGTTGAATTACTGTAGATTGGCTGCTTTAACACAGGAACAGCACAATAAATTAGAGTACAAGTACAGTAACTGAGCAAAGCGTTATTTACAGCAGGTGAGTTTAAATCACTCCAGGGAACACCTAATTCTTGGGTACAGCCAAAACCATTCCTGGAGAGCTGTGTTTTGAGGTTTGAATTTTCATAAATCGCTGAACTGATTATTTAACTTATTATTTAGCTCAGTTGGACAATCCTCTAATTGACTAACTTCAACATATCTGATCTTCCTTTCTGGGTAAATCAAAAACAGACACACCCTGTGGCTTTTTAGGATCTGGGTTGACTACCACTGGCCCAGTGTCTGCTGGCTTTCCAATCATTTGTTTTCATTTTTAGATCTAGGAAAAAAACATGTTAAGCAATGTGTTGTGTGGTCTAATTGCTGTGGGTGGTTAAATGCTACACAGCGAGACACTAGCTTCTGGGTATAATACAAGGCTACCTTGCAAGTATATCCTATTTCTGTCAGTATGGGGTCCCTTTGACTCCAAATCCCTCTCCAGCAGAAATCTTCCTTGTATCCAGTCCGATATTTTTTTCGATCAGAACAGCAGTCGTCACCAACTTCACACAATTTAACATTTCTAAGTGTGTCCTCACATTGTGTCTTGTGGTCATGGATGGTGTGGCTGGGAACACGGACAATAATGACCACAGTTCTCCAACCGGTCAACACCACTGTCTGAATGGAGCCTTACCGTTGTGACATTGGCCTTGTAACATAGAAAACATTTACCAGCTTGTGTTTTGGAAAGAAATAACTGCTGTAGCTACAGTATCATTCACATGCTTTCATGACTAAACCCATTAAGTACAGCTTGGGGGAAGGCAAGGGTGATGGATGAGAAACATTACACTGGGAAAATGGCTTTAATTGTAGTGTAAATCATTTGAAGCTCAGAACAATTAGCCTATTGCAATACCTTAACATTATAATCACAGTAAATCCATGGGTCAAAATGATTGTTAATTAATAACATAACAGGAAACAACATTGGGCACTGTGTCCTTGGCTTGACAATGAACATTTTTGCGGTCTCTTGTTTTACATTAACATTTTACATTTTAGTCATTTGGCAGACAATCTCATCCAGAGTGAAACCAACATCTCACAATCATCATGAGTACAGCCGCTTTCAGAAGAGTTGCATGGACTTGAAGTTTAATTTTGGTTGGTGGTTTTAGACATTTTAGAGGGATTAAAAGCTGGTTTCCTGAGGACACGACCTGACTTGAAGCCAAAAGGAACACAGCCAGGGAGGAGTTAATGAGAACCGTAAGGTAAAAGGTCTACAGAGATGGTCTGAAGAAAGGAGAAAGGGATCGGGCCAAGAGGACTGGTTGTCAGATGCACAGACATCACAATGCACAGGACTTTGTCTGAAGAAAGGGGATGGAAAGAGGTCAAGGTATAAGCCAACCGACAGTGCGTCCGGAAGCCTGAACAGGTTGAGTAAAAGAGCAAATCTTATCAATTTCTTAAATTCTAAGAAATAATTAGGTGGAGAAGAATTAAGAGAGGAGGGAAAGGCGGCAAAGATGGGATGATTGTTGCAATTTAGAGTGATATACATTTTCATTAGCAAAGGAAACAGAAGATGAGAAGGTAGAGAGAAGCAAATCGAAGGATGTCAGGTCCTCTGGATGTTGTGCTTTCTTTCACTTTCGCTTGGCAGCCCACAGACCTGTCCTGTTAGCTCTCAGTCAGTCAGTCAGCCATGGAGCGGGAGAGGAATGCCAGGCTGGCTGGGAAGACAAAGGAAAGAGGTAGTTGAAAAAGAAGAGAGTAGGGTTGAGGAGGCAGATTCAGGAGGGAGAAGGAGTTGGTAGAAGGGAGAGGCTATAATAGCTGCATCAATGAAGAGAAACGATGTGGGGAGATGGAGTATTGACCAATGCCAGCATGTGGTTCTATTAACCAATCAATGCTCGCAGCAGTCTCAACATCATATTGGATTGGCAGTTGATACCTAGCACTATTTAGGCTTGTAGCACCCACATCAAAGAACTCTCTGCCTCCAATCTTTCACTGATAGTTAGGTAATGGTGTGTTTGTTTGTGTGTGTGTGAGAGTGGATGCATTTTGTGACGGAAGCATTATATGTTAAGTCGTTGAATGTAGCTACAGCACCATTGTTGCGGTGGAGCTGGAATGGCTTCTCCAGTTTTCCATCACATCTTTTCTCTTATCATTCAATACAACTTTGCTGTGTGAGGCATCCATCTGAAGTGATTTCCACTTGCCAGCGCCCAAACACATACATACTCAGCTACATGCATGCCCACACACACGCACACACACACACACACACAAACCCTTACTCACAGTTACTCACACACTCCCTGCGGTGCAGTTTCAATCTTTGACTCTGAATCAATCATTTTTAATTTATCAGAAGGGATTTGTGTCATGAAGGCTGATGCCAACTCTAATATGAGGAAGAAGGCACAACAACTCTGCAAATCCCTGCTCTGATGCGATTACAACACACAACCAAATCAGAGCTGACTTGAATAGACACAGAACACTAAATCATATTAGGGGGAATTCGATGTGCATGGAAGTACTTTTCTCTCAATCTCTTTTTCTCTCAAATTCTTTCCATATCTCTCGCTATGTTGGTCCCTCTCTCTTCCTTTCTTTATTCAGTGTTGGTGACCTGAAAACGATTCCCTATGATTCATCTGCTTTTCTCTTCCCCTCGCTCTCTATTTCTCTCCTCCCCCCCCCCCCCCCCCCCCCCCCCCCCCCCCCCCCCCCCCCCCCCCCCCCCCCCCCCCCCCCCCCCCCCCCCCCCCCCCCCCCCCCGTCTTCAAGTCTCTCCTTGGACTTCCCTTTTTAGATTCCCCCGTTGAAAGAGCCTGTTACCCATTCATGTTACAGGTCCACCGTGAAATTCCCTCACATCCAGAGGACAAATAGCAAGAAGAAAAGAGGAAGGGATATAAGGCAACCAACTAAGAGAAAGAGATAGACACGTAGTGAGACAGATAGAAAGAGAAGCCAGGAGAGATTGAAAAAGAGATGGCCAGATTGTTATGCTAGTGACAGTACAATGCCTTTGGCCCAAACTGTACCCTATTCCCTCAGTAGCGCACTACTTTACATCAGGGCCAGGTCAAAAGCACTATACAAAATTTAGAAAAGGATGCCGTTTCATGAGCAGTCTGTGCTTTTATCTTGCCATTATCTCAAGCACCCTCACATTACCATAATAATGGCTTTTAACCAAATGTAGTTGGAGCTCTCAAATGCAGGCAGGTTCACTCCCAGTTACCGGGGCTCAACACTCATATTCAAGCAGAGAGAGACATGTTTATCAGAGCAGGCACAGGGTGAGTGCTGTCGCTGTGTGGAAGTGTCTCTAGGTGTGCAGGTTTGTGTGGGTGTCTGTGTACGTGTGTTTGGACGGCTGAAGAGGATCGTGGGTGTGCGCGAGGGGTCTGTGTGTGTGTGCAAGCGTGTGTGGATGTATGTAAGTGTGTGAATCTCTACAGGTATGGGTCGATGTCTGGAGGTGTGTGCATGTGTGTAAGGGTATGTGTCCGGGTGTGGGCGTCTGTGTGTCGTTCTGTGTGGGTGTTTGTGTGTCTGTGTGTGTGTGTGTGTGGATATGTGTTTGTGGGTATCTGTATTATGTTTGAGTGTGTGTGGGTGTATCTACAGGCAATGTGTTGCTGGTAATGTGTGTGTGTGTGTGTGTGTGCGTTGGTGGGTGTGTCCTTTTTGTGTATTCAGTGAATGTTCTGTATTCTATGTTTTTGTGGTCTGTGTGTTTTCTGTGTGTGTCTTCTGTGTTTATTGAGTGTGCGTGTTCTGTGTGTGTGTTCTGCATGTGTGTTCTCTGTGTGTGTTCTGTGTGTGTGTGTGTGTGTCAGTCATCCAGGTCTTGCCAGGTGCTCTGCATGTGTTTCCCATGTCCAGATGGCCCCTCTGCAGGGCATGGCCAGGGCCAGGGGTCTTCTCCCGGCCCCCCCCACACTTACCCTGCCCTCCCACCCACCACCGAAGAAGGTCAACTCAACCAACCGCAACACCCAGAACCACTAGCTGCCAGACCACAACCGAGAGGAGAGAGAAAGAGAGAGGCTACAGGGGAGAGGGAGGGAAGTGGGACATAGAAAAAGATTGAACAGACCAAAAGAGGAGATGGAGGAGAGGAGTGAGTGTGAAAGAGGAAACAGACTGTAGAGAGAGTGGGACAAGAGGTAATGTAGGGGGTGAGAGAGACAGAGTAAGACGGCAAGAGGTAATGTAGGGAGTGAGAGAGAGACAGAGAGAGACAAGAGGTTATGTAGGGGGTGAGAGAGAGACAGAGAGAGACAAGAGGTTATGTAGGGGGTGTGAGAAAGACAGAGAGAGACAAGAGGTTATGCAAGTTATGTAGGGTGTAAGGGAGAGGACAAGAGTTAATGTACAAGGTGAGAGAGAGACAGTGAGAGGACAAGAGGCTATGTAGGGGGTGAGAGAGAGACAGAGAGAAGACAAGAGGTTATGTAGGGGGTGAGAGAGAGACAGAGAGAAGACAAGAGGTTATGTAGGGGTGAGAGAGAGGACAAGAGATAATGTACGGGGTGAGAGAGAGAGGACAAGAAGTAATGTAGGGGTGAGAAAGCAAGGACAGCAGGTAAGGTGGGGGTGTGGGAGAGAGATCTAATACACACAGAAAGGCCCTCTCATTCACATAAACAACACATGCACATTCACAAATAATGACAGAAAAGTTCAACTGTGAACCTCCCTTACCTCTCTTACCTCTCCTAATAACCTACAACCTCCACTCTCAGTTTCTCCCACTCCTCTGTCTGTCTCTCTCACTCCTCTGTCTGTCTCTCTCAGTCATCTTTCTCTTTGCTGTTTCTCCTTGCTGTCTCGCCTCCCTGCCTCACCTCACTGTGTCTCTGACTGTCTCCATTCTCTGTCTGTCTTCTGTCTGTATCTCTGTCTCTCTCCTCTATGCCCTATGTATCTCTCTCTCTCTCCTCTATGTGTCTCCTCTCTGTGTCTTTCTCTCTCCTCTCTGTGTCTCCCCTCTGTGTATCTCTGTCTCTCTCCTCTCTGTGTCTCCCCTCTGTGTATCTCTGTCTCTCTCCTCTCTGTGTCTCCCCTCTGTGTGTCTCTGTCTCTCTCCTCTCTGTGTCTCCCCTCTGTGTATCTCTGTCTCTCTCCTCTCTCTGTCTCCCCTCTGTGTATCTCTGTCTCTCTCCTCTCTGTGTCTCCCCTCTGTGTGTCTCTGTCTCTCTCCTCTCTGTGTCTCCCCTCTGTGTGTCTCTGTCTCTCTCCTCTCTGTGTCTCTGTCTGTGAATAGTATCGGAGGGTGATTCAGTTGCCAGGTGGGTGTGCAGACCCACAGATGGCTTGGGTGGTTTCCTCTCTGTGAGCTCTGGCCCAGAGCCCGCTCCCAGATAACTGGGCCTTCCTCCTCATGTTGGGCCCACTGTGCAACGCTGTCTCTGGGCTGTGCTTATTTAGAACTGGACCCAGACAATATAGCATATCACCAAAGCACAGCAGAGCTGTTTCCTGATTCTGAAATTGAAAGAAATGTTTCTGACGTGGTGTAGTGGTATCTTATATAAGTTAACCCGCCTGCTGTGTTAATGTTCCTTATTGAGACCGTACAGACAACTCATTCTGGTCCACGGACAACTCCTCACTGTACCTGTCTCGTGGCAGAAAGAGTGGAACAAAACCACAAGAAAGTGGACTTCTCTCACCTCACACAAAACACCAACAACAGAACACAGAACTCCCACGACGATCCACGTTCTGTGGATCAGCAGCGCCCCCAAACATCCCCCCGAACCCCTACCCCGACAGCCAGCAGTTGGCACAATGTGGTAATAGGACACTTTAGCCAAAGCGTGATGATGACAGATCCACTTACGCTGATCCACACTCCAGTACTGCGACCCCTCCGTCTGGCCCTCAGCCCCCTCCAGCCCCCTCCAGCCCCCCTCCAGCCCCCTCCAGCCCCCTGACCCAACCTAATGAATTAATGACTGTGAGAGTCTGAGTGTGTGTTAAGGAGGGCTAATGGGAACAGACAGGGTTGTGGGGGGTGGACTCATATCTCCAGGCTTCTTGTATATCCCTCTTTCTTCTCCCCTCCTTGCTGTGCCTCGTCCCTCCACACCTCATCCATCCACATCTCAGATCTCCACCCTCCGTCTCCCTCTCCATCTTTAACATTTTGACACCTATTCATCCATTGCTCTCCTCTTTCCTTGCCACCTCCTTCCCTCGCTCCCTCGCTTCCTCTCTCCAACACCCAACAAACTTGACACATCTGTATTTGTCATTTGGTCCCCTGTCACTCACTCAACCGCTTTTAGCTCCATACTCACAAACAGACACACACAAACACACACACAGAGAGTCACTGACTCATAGACAGACAGTGCTCCATGGCTTCTAGTGTACAGGATTGTGACAGAGAAAACTACATGCAACAGAAGAGCAGAGCTTGGCTATTCCACTCGGTAGAGCTTGGCTGTTGGACTCAGTAAAACTTGGCTATTCGACTCTGTAGAGCTACGCTATTGGATTAAATAGAGCTGGGCAATTCAACTCTAGTTTGGAAGACCTAAACACGGCTCGGTGTCCCAGGTCTAAATCCACCCCCCAGAGGTGGCAGATATTTGACTGCTAAATGAAAGGTTGTTTGATTGAAATCTTGAGCTGTCAATATTTAAAACTGTTGGTTTTCCTAACCATAATTGCTCACAGGTTGTTACTGTAAAAATAAAAAATAAAAATGTGTTTGTGTAACCTAAGGTACAAAACATATAATAAGGGTATGATGCAAACCCCATTGGTATTGGGAAGTCTCAGTTTCACTAATGTGAATATATTCCTTGGGGCTATCTTGAAAGCCCTGACACTCGTGTCCAGAGTGCTTCCTCTGTCACGGCTGTTGTGCATGGCGAAACCAAATGCAGAAATCTTGGTAAATGAAAGGTGATTTAATCCAATAACGAAAACAAACTACACGGACTGTACACGTAAATGAATGGTGCTAACCAACATAAAACAATATACCAAGAAACATGTAGAGTATTCACTGAAATTGGAAATAAAACAAAGACAAACCATGAACATTGTGGAACACAAACAATCAACCACACCTAATGTGTGGCATTAGCCTAACCTAAGTAGGCTCCCCAATCAGAGTCAACTGAACACAGCTGCTCTGACTGGGGAGCCCACAGTGTCATGGAGAGGGCCAGAGGCCACTCTAGGTGGCATGCCCTGACTGCGAGCCCCAAAGCATAGAGTAGGCTAGGGGCTCCCAGCCAGGACATGACATCCTCACACTGTGTGTGTATTTCGAGGGGGTTGTATATCACTTGTCTTTTCAAGGCAAAAATTCACCAACATGTCCTAAAATTACATGGAAACATGAAAAGCGGTAAAAGAAATGGACACAATTATTGGCTTTTCAAAAGGCTTTTTTAGACTTATGGATTAGGCTCACTGGTTTGTGATAGGTGTTATGTTGTGAGTTAAGTTTTGTTTTAGGCCAAGAAGTCAGAGGTTAAGGTTTGGATTTGTGTTGGATTGCTTTTTTTAAGTTAGGTTTTGGTTTAGATGTTTGGGGAATACTAATTCAAATCAAAATGAATATCAAGCTTAAAAAATAATGTAAATGGGATATGTATGTATGCATGTATATATGAATGTATTTGTGTGTGCGTGTGTGCGTTTATGTGTGCATTTATGTTTCATCTTAACCAGCCTCATGTACATAAACAAGCCCCCAATCCTAACAGTCGGTTGGTGAACATGACCTCAATAAGAAAAGCTTTACCGAAAAAGCAGAAACGGTTTGGGCATTTGGAAGCAGAGATGGCTTGTTAACTGCGGGCACGAGAGGGGAGGAGCGGGGTGGGGGGGGGGGGGGCACTGGTTTGA
>JACXGK010014486.1:0-11515 GCA_016801125.1 Novumbra hubbsi
ACTGGACCCTCACCTAACATGTAGTTAGTGGACTGTACCCTTACCTAACTTGTCCACATCATCCATGTTGAGAGTGAGGTTGGAGTCAGAGCCATTAATGTTGATCTTAGCCACTTCCTCCTTGATGTCGTTCAGTCTGGCAATGGTGGCGGCTGAAGTGCCATTAGCAGACGCTGCCTTACTCTTCGCCTCTGCCAACATGTCACTTATATCATCTGAGAGAAGAGAGAGAAGGAGAAAGGAGGAGTGAAGGAAGTAGAGGATATGAAAAAATTATTGGGGTAAGAAAGGAGTGGAGATGTAAAGAGATTGGGAGGAAGATGATAGGAGAAAGGAAGGAGGGAGAGAAGGAAGGAGAAAGGGGAGGTGAGAAAAGAGGAAGGAGAGAAAGAATGATGGAGGAATTAGCCACACATGGATGATGTAGCTGAAGTCAAAGCACTCGGATAACTGATATATAGCTCCTCCATTAGTCAATAATTGGGCAGACATCTTCCAGTAGCGCTTTGGTCTGAACCTCTTCACCTCTGTTTATGTTGCCCAGCTCTGTCTGGGCATCCAGCAGGTCCTTCTCCAAGGCTTTCTTCTTCTGCTCTGCATCCTTCAGACGCTTCTGCTGGGATTTGAGGTCATCGGAGGCCTCTGAAGAGACCAAACAGAACCTATTTTAGGCCACGTGTGACTGAACCAGGGCTGCGTGTTTTTGCTGGGCACCTCACAAACTGTAAAAACCTGATGAACACACGTAGCAACATACTTCTGAGGTCATCTTCTGCTCCTTTGGCATCCGTTAGTAGGTTGTTGGCAATATCATTCAGATTCTGAGCTTTCTTTAGCAGGTCCTCTTTCTGAACATCCTAAATAAAAAAATAAAAACATTTAAGAACATTTCTCTCCCACCCCCAAAAAACAAGCAGCAAATCAGATCCAGATAGTTGTGTAGTGAGGAGTCAATATCTCCCTGACAGCGTCAGCTACATGGACTGTCGATTTACATTCAGAGCTTTGTCAGCTGCTTCCTTGGCCTCCTTGGCGGCTTTCTCAGCTTCGTTGACCGCATCGGTTATGTTCTTGTAGGCATCGATGACTTTCATGGCATTACGCACATCAGAGCGGTCACTTGCATTCCTCACGGCGCTGAGAAAAGGGGCAAGTGGTACGAGCGGTGGAGCAAGAGAAGGGTAGAGAGAAACACAGTAGTCATGTAAACACATGCATCAGGATTTTCAAAAATGCTGATGAACAAAGTGGGGCAACAAACATGTCTCCTGACTGGGATCTATCAGAGGGCAGATCTTTACCTGGTGCAAAACCACAGAGGGTGGAGAGCAGCCAGCATAAACATCCGTGTTAAACATCCATGATGTAGAGCCGGAATTGTACAAGAAGTTGTTTATTCCTGGAAGGTCCTTCAACTGAGATCGTGTTGGAAAGATTCCCAAACTAAAGACGGTAAGCTCATACGGGGTCACCTGATTTAAAACCTGGAGAAATGTTGCACCTGATACATGGAACGTGGGTTACACAAGAATCAGATTAAACGTTTGTTAAGAATCTGAGGAACCATGTTTGTATTTTAGAAGATTAGACCCAGTAGAACCATTGGGGATATATAAAAAACTAAGTTATTTTCTCAAAGAAAGAACATCCCAAATTATTATAGTCCATAATGCATGTCAAACTGTACTTATTTCAGAATAAAGAATTAAAAGTAAAAATCAGTTCCAAGCTTTAATTTTGAGTGACTAACTGCTCAGATTAATAAAGTAATCTTTAGTTAAATACATAACTTTTTCACATGCAGTCAAATTGAATTTAACATAAAATATATCTATGCTACTAGCAAAAGCCGACATGTCCCCACATCCCAGGACCAACCCTGACCCAAGAGGACACGTCCCCACATCCCAGAACCAACCCTGACCCAAGAGGACATGTCCCCACATCCCAGAACCAACCCTGACCCCAGAGGACATGTCCCCACATCCCAGGACCAACCCTGACCCGAGAGAACACGTCCCTACATCCCAGGACCAACCCTGACCCGAGAGAACACGTCCCCACATCCCAGGACCAACCCTGACCCAAGAGGACATGTCCCCACATCCCAGAACCAACCCTGACCCAAGAGGACATGTCCCCATAGTACGAAGCCCTAGAACTCACTCTTCTAGTTCCATGGCTAGTTCGTTCAGCTTCCTAGCATGTTCCTCGGCCCGTTCCACAAGGTCCTCCTTGGCAGAAGCCTGAGAGAGGGCGTTGACCTTATTGGTGAGGTTAATCCTGGCCCCGTCCAATTGAGCAGCAAGCTGTTCATACTCCTGCAGGGGAGAAAACCAGATCACATTATTTTGTCACCAAACAAGGTGCAAATAGGGGTGTGATCTTGCACTCTACCGTCCTCGAAACCATCCCAGAGGCCCTGCTCTGAGCAATGCCCTCATCACTATGATATCCATGATCTAGATAAACGCATCGGTAGCATACTGTATGTTGGATGTGTCTTAAAGCGTTATCATGGGCGGGGTCTGTGCTTACAGTCTTGCTGTCCTCCAGCATTCTCAAGAGCCCCTCAGTCTCTTTCAGCTGATCCTGTGCCTTGGCTATCTGTTCCTTCACCGTGTCCCGTTCTGTCTCCAGGTCCTTCGTGCGTTTCTGAACAACAAGCAATCATTCACTTGCTTTAGAAAACCATGAGGTCAAATGTAACTGTCAGTGCAATACCGATATCAACCGGGAACAAACCGTAAAAATAAGGACTAAAGAAAATGGTTACCCCTGCGTGTACAGGAGATCAAGATATCACTTCCTGTTGAAAGTCTGCTATTGTGTTTTATTATTACCAGTATGTCGTTTATTTCCTTTTCGTTGAGACGATTCTGGGTATTGGCTTTTTTCACCATTTCTTCAGCTTGTTTCAGAGCCTCTTCAAGGTCTTTCAGTTTAGCCTCATAGTCGTTCAGAAGGCCTTTTGTCCTATTGGCTGCTGCATAATTCTTTTCATACTGACTGGTGACATTGGACTTGATGTAGTCTAGCACTGGGAGAATAGAACAGAACAACATTTGACATTATCTGTATTTCTATTTGTTTGCTGATGCAAACCAAGTATTTCAGAACACTCTATTAATAAGAAAGAACAGCTTTGAGGAACGATGGACCAGACAGAAGTCTTACATTTCTGGGCCTCGTCTTTCTCTGTTTCAGCAGCGTCTTTTTGGGGGTTGAAGTTCTTCTCTTGCATCTCCTTCACCAAGCGCTCAGCCTCAGATAATATCTTAGCCAGGTCCTCTGAGGGCACCACACCCTCACCCGACCGCCTCAGCTTCTCAATCAGGTCTGCACACGGTCAGGTTGAGATATGAGTTAAAGTGGGAGAGGGTGAGATAAAAACCAATCCAAATGCGGGTAATATATTGAGATAAGAGGACAGACAAAGAAAAGGAAGGGCAAAGGGGAGCTGGCTCAGGGTTTTTTTTTACCCAGGATTTTCTTCAGCAGGTTTTCAGCCTCAGATTCAAGGTCTTCAGCTCTTTTATAAGTCTTATTCACGTCGACCACCGATTTCTCAGCTTCTATTTCCTTGTCATTTGCCTGGTGGACAACATTGAAATGCACACACATATTAGCAAACAAATGACAAACATTGACGATGAAACCACAGCAAGAAGGAATAGGTCCAGTACCTTTTTTTTGAGTGTGTTGATATCCTTTTCCAGAGTGTATGTGTCCATCTCCAGTTGGGAGACATTGATCTCCTGCCTACTTATGGTAGAACTAAACTTGTTCACCAGGGTCTGTGGTCAGAAAACACACATGCTACTGTTTAGTGTTTTTTTATTATCAGACATATGGGAGAGAGAAGGACAGGGGGATACATACGATTGCAGAATGCTTTGGGTCTAGCTAAGTAACAAGTTTACTTCTGTTGGTCTCCTAGAAATGCACATTCATTGACCTGCTGAGCACTGACTAGACCAGGAATACAGTATGTAGTGTGGTGTGGGCTCTCATGTGTTCATTTACAGCTCTGGGACCAACTGAAATCTCTTTTATCAGCAGGACTCTGGAATGTTCCAGCCAGCACACACCCATTACTGTTTATTTTGTCTCTCTGTCTTGATGACTGTTTTGTGCGTGTGTGCACAGACATTCATCTTTCCTCACTAGGTAGTCTCCCACTACCTGTGTGGCCTTGGCCTGTGTAGGCTACAGTAAAGTACAAATGTGACATTACTATATAAGTACCTTGGTCTCCGTGATGGCTTTCTCCAGCTCCCTGAGCTGGTTCAGAGATGAGGAGGAGTAATTGGCGTTATCCAGCAGAGCCTTGACCCTCTGCAGCTCTTCGTCCAGACGCTCTAGATCATTCAGTAAGGTCTGCGCGCAGCTATCACACTCTGTGAACCACCCAGACAAATGGGATCAGAGGACCCCACCTCACAGCCACTGTGCCCGTTCCCCCACTGGTTCACCCCCCCGCCAGAGGATCTGGGTACGCACCTTGACACGAGTTATTGGTATCCGTGTCCCCCGGCTCCAAAGCGTTTTTACATACTGCGGAAAGACGCGTATATTGTCACAGGCACGAAAACAAGCCACTACAAAACCAATCCAAAGCGGTTCGGGGATTTCCCACTCACCCCCGGTCTTGGAGTCACAGCTATTCCGGTTGCCTCGACAGTCACAAGGCCGACAGCTTCCCCCAGTCTCCATTGGCTCACCGTAGTACCCAGGGGCACATCGCTCGCACCGTTCCCCGCTGTAGCCTGTCCGGCAATCACACCGGAAGCCCCCGGCAACCTCACTGCAGCCTACAGCGAAACTACAGCGGACGAATGAAACAATCAACACTCTGTTCCATGGAACCCCCTGGGCCAGCAAGGCGAAAGCATACGGGGCAGAACCCAAGACCAGCATCTAGCCACAGTTGGACCTTGGTACCTTGCTGACGCAGCACTGACCTGTTAGACGGAACCTTAAAGGGGCAGGGGCAAATGCGGCATGACCTCTTGGCGGCGTCTCCGTAATACCCATCCCTGCAGCGTTCACAGCGGTCTCCAGCCGTGTTGTACTGGCAGTTCTGTGCCCAGAGAGATAAGAAACCTGATGCACCGCTGATAGAGTGGATTCGTTAAAGCTATAATCGGTCATTACGTTTACTTTGGGATGTGTTTAGACGGTTGGGATCACAGAGTAGTTCTGTGCATTGTTAGTAGGAATAGAGCGCCTCCGGAAAGTATTCAGAATCCTTTATTGTCTCCAGATTTTGTTGTGCTATAGACAAAATATAAAGTATTACAGCATGTCATAAGCCTTTTTCTGAGTGGCTTCCATTTAGCTTCTCTAACATACGGGCCTGATTGATGGATTGCTGTAGAGGTGGTTTTCCTTTAGGCAGGTTCTCACTTCTCTGCATATACATTTTGAAGCTTTGTTACAGTGGCCACTTGGTTCTGGGCCCTTTTCAAAGCCCTTGTAATTGAGTTTGACCAAAAAAAATTGTTTTTAAGATATAGATACAAATTCTGTGCTAATCCATCCCCAGATGTTTTTGGTCGACAGATATGGCAGAGAGAAAAAGAGCAAAAGAGGATTAGACAGATGTGTGTAGTCAGTCTGTCCTGTGTTCCTCAGAGAGGAAATGAGAGAGAAAAGGAAATAGGGAGAGAATGGAGAAAATAGCTATATTTCAAAAGTAATATGGGCTTTTGGAAATCTAGTTTTACCCTCACCACTCTGCCCTTTGAGGGGAAAAAGACATTAGGGTTACCCTAAAGCAGGGGTCTCAAACCGGTTCCACGGAGGGCCGAGTGTCTGCAGGTTTTAGTTTTTTCCTGTAAATTGGTTCCAGGTTCAGACCTAAATACCCAGATGAGGGTAGACCTAACCAATCAGTGACATAATTAATCAATCAAGTACAGGGTGAGAGTGAAAACCTGCAGACACTCGGCCCTCCGTGGAACCGGTTTGAGACCCCTGCTCTAAAGCATCTCAAATGGAAAATATGATCAAGTCAAATGAAGGCAGACCCTCAATGTCCAATAGCTTTTGACAGATAAAGTCATCTCAAGGTGAGAATATGGGTTAAAATGGTTTGGAAGTACCTGAAATAATTTGTTTAGAAAGCTGTATCTGTTAACCCATTGTTCCTAATTACTCTTTGTCAATTTGCACCATTTCAGGACAAACAATTGTACAAAGTACCATTTGTCATATTATGTACTTTAGCAGGAAAATCATATAAACTATGAATGCCAAAACGTTAATAAACACGAGCTTCATAACAGTACAAGTACTTTAATATATACTTTTTGTAGCTCTATCTAGGGCTCATGTTCCCCACGGCCTCTAACTTAAACTACCACAGAGGAGGTCTCAGTTTACCTGCCATGGTGCCAAACAACCCGTTATGAGGGCACCTGGGTGGGGAGAGAGGCCCACTGGGAAGTCTAGACGTAGCTACTGGCTGGGCTGGAGCTTCCGCATCCACTGGCCAAGTCACATGGGTGGACTTTGTCTCACTAGTGGTTTACCATCAACCTCACTGGAGGTTATCACTAAATGTTGTGTGCTGTGATAACTGTATTCGGAACCACCATGTGTGTGTGTGTGTGTTCTTACCAGGCACTTCCCAGTCCTCTGGTCACACTGGCTGGCCAGGCCGTTACAGGAGCAGGGCACACAGTGTCCCGAGGAGGGCCCACTGCTGTATCTGTAGTATCCAGGAGCACATTTCTGGAACCGACAAACAGTCACATCAAATTATGACAGCGCATCAGATGATCAGATATCAGCCACAGCACACAAGCATCCACAGACAAGACTCGCTCACTTCCTACACAGTAGAACGGTTCATCGTCTAAGCGGCGGTGTTGAGTGTAACTCAAAAGCCACACTGCATAACGTAACGGTCTGATGGTCAGCTGATATCCATCAGCTCTACATCGTGGAGCAAATCATCCGCCACAGACATCCAGCCTCGGCTTAAGAGACGGTTTTACCTGGATCTGAGAACTGGCATCTTTGTCGCCCAAAGACGGATACTGAACCGTCTGTCCACGGTCAATCACTGAAGGATATTGGACTCTCTGTGTGCCTTGGTCATGTATCGAAGGATATTGCACAATTTGGGTTCCCTGGTCCCGTACGGAAGGATGATAAATCCTCTGTGTCCATCTGTCATTGTTGCGAGAAAAGCGGTTCCTCTCCCCCCCGACAAAGGGTCTGTGTCCTGCGTTGCATAGTCCCAGCAAGGTTCCCCATATGAAGGTTTGTAGAAGCATGCCTGTCCTGAGTCTGTGTACACGCGTGTCCGACAGCCGTCCCGTTTGGTCTGAAATAACTCCCTCCTCTGCCCTGCTTCCGCCTCTTAAACGCACGCCCTCCCACAGGCTGAGGGCACGCCCCTTCTCACTCACCTAGGACACCTGAGTCAGCCCCGCGGTCGGAGCAGTGTAGGAACGTGTGCAGGCGCAAACACACGCAGGCGCGCACACACACACACACATGAACGTGCATGTAACACACAGACCCGTGTGTAGGCCACACATGATCACACACACATCTACTTGTATAGCAATGACCAAAAACACGTTTGGCTTAAACGCACAAAGGGTAAGCCACCCTCACACACACACTCACACACCCGCACACAAAGAAACACTTATTTGTAATCCGCTTTCACCTGAAAAAGCCGTTTGGCGTACACACGCAGTGGGTACAGATGGACGTCTTAAAAATGTGAAGAACTCAGTGTCCAGAAACAGTCGGTTTCCAGGGTGCGGCTCCAGACGAGAGACTGACAGAGTGTGTTCCTGATAGCGTGTGTCATTGCATACACACACAGGGTATGTGCGAACATGTGTCAGCACGCCAGGGCGATGGCGCGGTTCTCTGGTTTCGCCGTCAGAAGTCTCCAGACAGTGCCGGAGCAGCGCTCAGAGCTTAATCATGCCGAATCACCGCACACCTGAGAGGCATTTGGGTGCGTCTGTGTGTGTGTACCGTCTGGAGTGGAACGGTGAGTAACGCCGTCCCGGGTTGATGGGTGCCACGCCCGACCGGCTGTGTCAAGGAGCGTTTTCTCTTTTCCATCGCCGGAGGATACGTTATGCATTTCCTCCCAACACACCTGACTAGAGGATGAGTGTTTGTCACACGTGTATACACACACACACGTATACAAAAACACACGTGTAGATCATAATCTTGCGATGGTAACGGAGACGTGTGAAGGGAAAAAAAAGCCATATACAAATCTCCTAAAAAGTCATCAAGATTTTAGGATCTCGCTTTCTGTAATTACATTATGACTTATAAAAGATTCAAGCTTCTCGGCACATCACAGTCCTGTTGCTAGCGGTCAAACCCTTTTTCCTAATAGGAGTAGAAGACCAGCCAATGCACTAAAAACCTCAGGGAGAAACACAGACACATGTTTTTTTGGTTTTATTTTATGTTAACTGCTGTTTCCACTCCACAGTGGATTTACCGACGTAGTTTATCTCTAATATCATGTCTGAATAATTGTGCACCGTATCCATTCCCTTGGGCTTCTGGGTTTGGAACACTCCAGGGGTATTTTTCTGGGACATTCCACAAGGGCTTGTTTGAACCGCTGGCTCTTTGGTGGGAGGATTTATTCCCCCAGCTTGCTAGTGACCTCACTCACCCAGGCTGGGCGTGGCACCAATGTTTCGGGTGTGTCATGACAACCACTCCAACAGAGAGGAGGGCGTTCTCACTCTAGCCTTCTCCGAAATGACTAGCTCAGTCAGTCGACACCTCTCCTTTCTTATCTTCCTCTTCTATCTCTATTACCATCTAAACCATTTCTCCCTAACGCTCACCTTAACCCTCACCTTAATCCTCATCCTAACCCTAACTGTCTCACACCCACTGCCTTGTATTAATCTTAAATAAACCCCATCCATAGCCCCAACTACTTTGTCGCTAGTCTCCAGCCCTTAGCTCCCAGGTATTCCCCGCAAGCCGTTACCCCCAATCCCTTACCCCCAATCCCTTACCCCCAATCCCTTTGCCCCAAGACTTTACCCCCATTCCCTTAGCCCAGGGGTCGGCAACCCGCTTCTCCGGAGCCGAGAAAATATCCGGATGGAGATGAGAGAAAAAAAGCTGTTTCGGAACTGATGCGGAAGGTTGATCTGAGTAAAAATCACTTCAAGAAGTGGATGAAGTCTGCAAATTCAAGTACATATGCGAGTTTTGTAGCCGCTCAGGAAATAGTCAGGCATGGGAAGCCGTTCACAGATGGAGAATATATAAAATAATCTTTCATTAAGATTTCAGAACATCTATTCACAGACTTTAAAAACAAGAGTGAAATTGTGCAGAAAATCAAGAATATGCCCCTCTCTGAAAAGACTGTCAAAGACAGAACCATAAAAATGGCAGAAGACATCACCAGACAGCAAATTAAAGACATCAATTCAGGACGCGCCAGTAAAAGGATGACGGCACACAGAGAGAGGACGGCATTTTTGGTTTGCTGACGGTGGATAATTTAAGTTCAGCGTTTTTTTTTCATAAATACAAGAAGGACTCAAATAGACATTGAGTATTTTACTTGAAATTAACCTTCAACCCAACGTCAACGTCTTTTTTTCGGAGCTCAAAATGTTTTGTTGCATGCAGAAATTTAATTTTGTTTTCTCTGCAGTTGTTCATTGATTTCATAAATGCAACACATTATAGTTTGTTTATACATAGCATAAAGACAAAAAAACGTTATATGCAGTGTTATTTCATTTTAAATGTCAAAAGGGTTTTGTGGCTCCCAGTGTTTTTTTTACTCTGGGAAACGGGTCCAAATGGCTCTTTGAGTGGTAAAGGTTGCCGACCCCTGCCTTAGCCCCAAACCGTTACCCCTGCCCTTACCCCCAATCCCTTACCGTCAATCCCTTAGCCCCAATCCCTTAGCCCCAAGCCGTTACCCCAGCCTTTACCCCCAATCCCTTAGCCCCAATCCCTTAGCCCCAAGCCGTTACCCCAGCCTTTACCCCCAATCCCTTAGCCCCAATCCCTTAGCCTCAAGCTGTTACACAAGCCCTTACCCCCAAGCCGTTACCCCAGCCCTTACCCCCAATCCCTTAGCCCCAAGCCGTTACCCCAGCCCTTACCCCCAATCCCTTAGCCCCAAGCCGTTACCCCAGCCCTTACCCCCAATCCCTTGGCCTTTAGCTCTCAGCTCCCACTCTCATTCTGCACTAACACATGTTAAAATGGATATTCAAATGGATCTAAAATCTGTATCTAAAATCCTGTCAGCATCTTCAAAATATGTCCATTTAAAATGAAAAATTCTCTTAGAGCGTCACCACCAGTTGGTATTACGCTGGGATCAATCCCAATTATGGTGTAGTATTGGTCCCCATTATGGTGGAATATTGGTCCCCATTATAGTGGAATATTGGTCCCCATTGTGGTGGAATATTGGTCCCCATTGTGGTGGAATATTGGTCCCCGTTATGGTGGAATATTGGTCCCTGTTATGGTGGAATATTGGTCCCCGTTGTGGTGGAATATTGGTCCCCGTTGTGGTGGAATATTGGTCCCATTATGGTGGAGTATTGGTCCCCATTATAGTGGAATATTGGTCCCCAATATAGTGGAATATTGGTCCCCAATATAGTGGAATATTGGTCCCCAATATAGTGGAATATTGGTCCCCAATATAGTGGAATATTGGTCCCCAATATGGTGGAATATTGGTCCCCGTTGTGGTGGAATATTGGTCCCCAATATAGTGGAATATTGGTCCCTATTATAGTGGAATATTGGTCCCCAATATGGTGGAATATTGGTCCCCATTATAGTGGAATATTGGTCCCCAATATGGTGGAATATTGGTCCCCAATATAGTGGAATATTGGTCCCCAATATGGTGGAATATTGGTCCCCGTTGTGGTGGAGTATTGGTCCCATTATGGTGGAGTATTGGTCCCTTTTATGGTGGAGTATTGGTCCCCGTTATGGTGGAATATTGGTCCCTGTTATGGTGGAATATTGGTCCCCATTATGGTGGAATACTGGTCCCCAATATGGTGGAGTATTGGTCCCTGTTATGGTGGAATATTGGTCCCATTATGGTGGAATATTGGTCCCCATTATGGTGGAGTATTGGTCCCCATTATGGTGGAGTATTGGTCCCATTATGGTGGAGTATTGGTCCCCATTATGGTGGAGTATTGGTCCCCATTATGGTGGAGTATTGGTCCCCATTATGGTGGAGTATTGGTCCCCATTATGGTGGAGTATTGGTCCCCATTATGGTGGAGTATTGGTCCCATTATGGTGGAGTATTGGTCCCTGTTATGGTGGAGTATTGGTCCCCGTTATGGTGGAATATTGGTCCCCATTATGGTGGAGTATTGGTCCCCATTATGGTGGAGTATTGGTCCCATTATGGTGGAGTATTGGTCCCAATTATGGTGGAGTATTGGTCCCCATTATGGTGGAGTATTGGTCCCCATTATGGTGGAGTATTGGTCCC
>JACXGK010014487.1:0-11512 GCA_016801125.1 Novumbra hubbsi
GTAGTGATAGTAGTAGTTGTAATGTAGTAGTGATAGTAGTAGTTGTAATGTGGTAGTGATAGTAGTAGTTGTAATGTGGTAGTGATAGTAGTAGTTGTAATGTGGTAGTGATAGTAGTAGTTGTAATGTGGTAGTGATAGTAGTAGTTGTAATGTGGTAGTTATAGTAGTAGTTGTAATGTGGTAGTGATAGTAGTAGTTGAGAGTGGTAGTGATAGTAGTAGTTGTAATGTAGTAGTGATAGTGATAGTAGTAGTTGTAATGTGGTAGTGATAGTGTAGTAGTGATAGTAGTAGTTGTAATGTGGTAGTGATAGTAGTAGTAGTTGTAATGTGGTAGTAGTAGTTGTAATGTGGTAGTGATAGTAGTAGTAGTGATAGTAGTAGTTGTAATGTAGTAGTGGTAGTAGTAGTTGTAATGTGGTAGTGATAGTAGTAGTTGTAATGTGGTAGTGGTAGTAGTAGTTGTTATGTGGTAGTGATAGTAGTAGTTGTAATGTGGTAGTGATAGTAGTAGTTGTAATGTGGTAGTGATAGTAGTAGTAGTGATAGTAGTAGTTGTAATGTAGTAGTGATAGTAGTAGTTGTAACATGGTTGTGGTAGTTGTAATGTAGTTGTAATGTAGTAGTGATAGTGGTAGTTGTAATGTGGTCGTGATAGTAGTAGTTGAGAGTGGTAGTGATAGTAGTAGTTGTAATGTGGTTCTGGTAGTTGTAATGTAGTTGTAATGTAGTAGTGATAGTGGTAGTTGTAATGTGGTCGTGATAGTAGTAGTTGAGAGTGGTAGTGATAGTAGTAGTTGTAATGTAGTAGTGGTAGTAGTAGTTGTAATGTGGTAGTGATAGTAGTAGTTGTAATGTGGTAGTGATAGTAGTAGTTGTAATGTAGTAGTGGTAGTAGTAGTTGTAATGTAGTAGTGATAGTAGTAGTTGTAATGTGGTAGTGATAGTGGTAGTTCTAACGTGGTTGTGGTAGTGGTAGTTGTAACGTAGTAGTGGTAGTAGTAGTTGTAATGTGGTTCTGGTAGTTGTAATGTAGTTGTAATGTAGTAGTGATAGTGGTAGTTGTAATGTGGTTGTGATAGTAGTAGTTAAGAGTGGTAGTGATAGTAGTAGTTGTAATGTGGTAGTGGTAGTAGTAGTTGTAATGTGGTAGTGATAGTAGTAGTTGTAATGTGGTACTGATAGTAGTAGTTGTAATGTGGTAGTGATAGTAGTAGTAGTGATAGTAGTAGTTGTAATGTAGTAGTGATAGTAGTAGTTGTAATGTAGTAGTGATAGTAGTAGTTGTAATGTGGTGGTAGTTGTGGAAGAGGAAGTAGGTTGTAGGTTGTGTCCTGGTAAAGCCTTCCAAAAACTTCAGTAAAATTCCAAGCCATTTTTACTATTGCTATTTTCACCCACAATCTATGGGAGTGAAGTCCTAAGTAGCTCCCATCATCCCCCATTAGGTCAGCAGTCATGATGTTTAGCCAACTGTTCTGTAGAAATACAGGCTAGCAGCCCCAGGAATAGGAGTCTGCAGCATGCAGTTGGCATGGCTGAGGAGGGGATGAGTTGGCTGTTCAATACAAGCCACTGGCATAAACCTTGTGAACGGTGACGGAGGGGAACCAGGAACAGGCCCTGTTTGGGACACCTGTTTGACCCTCCACCTGATGGCCAGAGGGACAGGAGGCATTCTGCCTGCATTCTGTCCTACCTCCCAGGCTGTCACACTGGACCTTCACTCAGCTAGCAGATGGCTGACTCAGGGGTCTGTTTTGAGGAATATTTCCATGATTTACAGAACACTTGCACCAATAACAAAGTAGACAGACTTGGAACAAGAGCACACTGTATTTGTAAGACATATTTTATGTGTCTCAACATCTACATCTCTTGCAGCGATTATGTAAACTGCAGCAAATGAAGGAGTGAATCTAGCAATTAATAAGTGTGTTATCACACAGCAGCTCAACAAAGCAACGCTTTCAAACAGTCACCACTTTTATGTTTCAGGTTTATGTCTCTAGGCATGTTATTGCTCTGCAGATATAACCCCCCCCCCCCATATGGATGGCATTTCATGCCCCCATCAGGTCCCAGGCTGACCTGGTTTGAAGCAGCTGACCCAACGAGTGCCTGGGTTGGAATGTTTTCCTCTGGTAAGAGTGGATTGTGTGGTTATAGGGCTGGTCCAGAAAGTTGGGGGGGGGGGGATTAGGAAAAGCCCACTTTAACAAACACATTTTAAATTGCGACCAAGTTGTCAATCTTTCAGTTTATAATTGAGAGTGTGGACTGATGTTAATGTATTAGCACCTGCAGCAAAACCACCATATTTCTTTCTTTGCGCTGTCAAAACCTTCAACTGGTGGAGAAGATATTGGTGTGTGAATTTCTTATTGGCTTTGTTTCATTCACTAAATGCAGGCTCTAAATGCAATCAGGAAGATTGGCACAATCAAAGCCTTTTCTTTTTAGAGACAACGCATAGAATTTGTTGCCATGGGTCCTTGCTGGCGTCACAGAACCCATAAGAGAGTACTCCTCAGCGACTGATCAGTCTGAGTTGTGTTTCATCACAGCAACAGATCATCACGTTCTGTTGTTGGTCTGAACTTTTTCATTGTAAATGCTTCATCAGAATGAAATATTTGTGATTCAGGACAACAGCAGTACAGGACACCTAATCATCACAAGGCTTTAAACCCACTACATTTAGAAACCAATGAACACCAACAGTTTTGGAGACATTAATCCTTATACCACAGATGTCCACAAACAGCACCACAAAAAAACACAATTCCATCTGAAATGTCCTATTTCATTTATTTCTAGATGGTTTGTCAGTGAATCTGTGTTTAACTAGTGACAGGTTAACAAAACATAGAAATAGAGCATACATTGATTAATTAAAATACATTCACAAATGTCTATGTAAACAACAAGTCTGGTATGGTACAACAAGACACACTCCATGATAGATCAGAGCCGAGCCCCCATCCCTTATTAGGTTGCGGGTGTGTTGACCGGCCACTAGGCACTGTGCAACTGTCCCGCTGCTCTGGCCACAGGGTGAGAGGTCAAGGTGTAAAAGGATCTGGGTAGGGGTCCCTAAAACAGTCGATGCCAGTAAGAAGAAAGGCCCAGGGTGTGTGTTCCTTCACGTTCGCTGTCAGCAGTGACTGGTCCTAATTGGTAAGCTGACTCCGAGGTGTAGCCCAGTCACTGTTGAACTGGTAAAGACATTAAGACATTAGAATCCCTCCTGTGTTTGTTTGCCCCCACACGCTGTAGCCAGATGGGCGTCAGACCACAGGAGATCCACTGAATGTTTCTATTGGATTTAGGGTAGTACTGCCTCACTGTTGTCCAATACACCTCAGAATGTAGCAGACTCCAACACTCCAGATCAGTTAATTAGGTGTAGATGTGTAGCTTCATTCAACTTCCTGATTTCCTGAAACAAAGTGTGTGGGTGAACTGTTGTGCACCAGGCTAGTGGACCTCAGTCGCTACTTACCATCACTCGTTCTTCCTGGGTGGTTGTCCTTACTCAACACAATGGCAAAATACAACATTAAATGTAAAACTGTGTGAGTGAATGAATGAATGAATCAGACATTCGTTACAGATTTCGATTGAACCGAGCCTTTGGTCTATGACTTGGTCTTGGTTCTGTGACTGGAGCAGCGCTGGAAGGTGAGAAGGGCTTGCTGTCTAGCCTGGTATGTGAGTGTAAACATCTCTGCGTGAGCATAGGAAGGCTTTGGTCCGGAGCCGGGGTCAGAAATATGGACAACTCTAAGATTAGTCTGCGTCCTGCCACCACATACCCGTCATGGCTGGCATTCTCCACAGACTAGGCAGAGGCGTGCCAGGATGCCAGTCCCATCCCTTATTAAGAGATAGGAAGGACCGCCACGTTTCTATTATATATAATATCTAATGATATACAATCTATACTATGTAATGATAATGATGATGATGTATAATATTTAATGATGTACAGCGTATACTATACTAATACGCAATCATATATACTATATAATATGTAATGATTTAAACTATACAATATGTAAGGATGTACAGAAAAGGAAGAATACTGAATGTTCCATATTCTGTATTCTGGATACTACGGATAAGTTACTACAATATTTTCTATGGCTTTTTTAGCAAGCAAATGTAAAACCTTTAAGACCTTACTGCCAATATCAGAGACCAAAGGCTGAGCTATTCAACTGAAGAGTGGTGGCAGGCGGTGTCTGACCTACGGAATGTGTGTGTGTGTGTGTGTGTGTGTGAGAGAGAGAGAGATAGGAATTCTGTCACCATGACAGTTTGGTAGGTGACCCCAGACCCCTGTCAGGTGCCGGGTCGGACATAAAGGGATGTTTGTCAGTTGGCCTGATAGGGGTTGTGGGAAATCACTGGAACCAAATCCACAGGCAACAGCTGCTGGTGTGTGTGTGTGTGAGGTATAGGCTGAGCATTCGTGACAAATAATGAGAATCAACACTGGCGTACGTGGTTTCCTGGAGCCAGTTGTTTATAGATCAAAGCGAGAGAAAGAGACGTGTATATTGGTTTGTGTAACCTGAACCCAGGCGTTTCCACCCCTCTCACCCAGCCAGGCACCCACCCCTCTTACCCAGCCAGGCACCCACCCCTCAAACCCAGCCAGGCACCCACCCCTGTCACACAGCCAGGCACCCACCCCTCTTACCCAGCCAGGCACCCACCCCTCTTACCCAGCCAGGCACCCACCCCTGTCACACAGCCAGACACCCACCCCTCTCACCCAGTCAGTCATCCACCTCTCTCACCCAGCCAGTGGGTGACTGTAGATTCCCAGTAGATTCCACATTCCACACAGATTTCAGACTAACTGCAATTTAATGAATCTTGTTCGGTTCTCTCCAGGTGTGGAGCAGCGTCCAAGGGGACCAGGACGACCAGAACCAGACCGTACTTTACCCATGGCGACGGAAGAGCAGTGGGGGTCTGAACAGGGTGAAGAGGGACTGGATCATCCCTCCAATCAGGGTGTCCGAGAACAGCAAGCAGGTCCCCGAAAATCTGGTCCAGGTATTCTGCGCCTCCCATATCTATACTGAGGTTCAGGATGTGTTGTATACTTCGACTGTTAAAGAGTGTTGGCTAAGTGACTACAATGTAAATGTTAGGATTACACTGTCACTTTTGCGAACGACCCATAAGAGGCCAAGACGGGCCTGTCTGACCTGGAGGTCCACTGACCTGTCTCTGTTTACATCTGGTACCACTGTTCTGATCAAAGGGATTCTCACCCAGCTCTCTTACGATGTCCCCCCCTTCTAGATCAAATCAGACAAGGTTTTCACAGGGGAGGTGATCTACAAGCTGGAGGGACCAGGCGTTGACCAGGACCCAAAGAATCTTTTTGAGATTGACGACAAGACTGGCTGGATCCGGAGCATGATGCCCCTGGATAGAGAGAAATACCGCAGCTTCACGGTACAACACAGTGGAGACATTAGCCCTGTTGTACTTCTCATATACAACTCACAGCGGAGACATTAGCCCTGTTGTACTTCTCATATACAACTCACAGCGGAGACATTAGCCCTGTTGTAGTTCTCATATACAACTCACAGTGGAGACATTAGCCCTGTTGTAGTTCTCATATACAACTCACAGCCAAGACATTAGCCCTGTAGCCAGAGTTCAGTTAGGAGGAACGTCCGTGTTTGTAACCCTAGAGGGCTGCTTTGTAGGGCGGAGAAGCAGCTGCATGTGGATCTAAATCCATTAGAGTCAATGAGCTGAGAGTCATGTAAGGAGGAACAACAATGTGTAGTATTTCCTGTCCTCCACAGCTCAAAGCCTTCGCCCTGTCGCCCAGTGGTGAGAGACTAGAGAATCCTTCCACTATTGAGATTCTAGTGCTGGATCAAAATGACAACAGACCCAAGTTCTCCCAGAAAGAGTTTGCCGGGACTGTTGCTGAATTCTCTGTACCAGGTATGCACATTGCTCAATGCTGATCTACACACAGTAGATACGTTAAATTACCTCATATAATTAGCTAGTGAGCTGAGGGAATGATTGCCACTGTTTTGACAGGCACTTCTGTGATGTCTGTGACCGCGACTGATGCTGACGACCCAACCACAGACAACGCTATGCTGAGCTACTCCATCATTGGCCAGGAGAGCGTCCCACCTCTCAGCATCAACAAGACCATGTTTGGCATCAACAACGAGACAGGAGCCATTTACACTCGAGATGTGGGCATAGACTGGGAGGTAGGGGGGCTTCCTTTGACTTTCCTTTGAACTATTCAGGCAACGCCCCTTTCTAGTTCAACAGATTCACAATGTTTGAAGGTGTTTGACAGGAAAGACTAATTTTGTGAAATTATATACAGGGCTTTTGGGAAGTATTCAGGTCTCTTTTCTTTCCCCACATTGTGTTGTGTATATAATTCATGCATAATTGGCATAAAGTAAAAATATCAACCAGAAACATCTCATGTAAATAAGTATTCAGTCTCCTGAGGCTTGGAGTCTTAGGTATGCCTCTACCAGTTTTGCAAACCTGGATTTATGCAGTTTTCCCCATATTGCCTTATCTCCTAAAGCAGAATGGAGAACTTGATTGCAATCTTCAGGATTCCCCACTGATAAAAGGGGTTTAACTCGTGGCTCTAGCTAGGTCACTCAAGGACATTCACAGACCGGTCCCAAATTCATTAGAAATTTACACAAATTACACAAATTAAATGTGTAGAAAGTGAAGGGTCCGGCAAACTTTCAGGCACTGAAAGGGTGCTGTGTTTGACAAAACATGTCTGTGAACTTTGGTGTGGTTGATCTTTACAGGTGGTTAACGGTTTTAGACTGAATGTGCTGGTTGATCTTTACAGGTGGTTAACGGTTTTAGACTGAATGTGCTGGTTGATCTTTACAGGTGGTTAAAGGTTTTATACTGAAGGTGCTGGTTGATCTTTACAGGTGGTTAAAGGTTTTAGATTGAAGGTGCTGGTTGCGGACATGTCAGGAATGGGTTTGACGAGTGAAGCTTATGCAGTCATAAGTGTGAACGACATCAACAACAATCGGCCCAAATTCTCCCCAGACCAGGTGAGTTTTAATGTCCGTAAAAAGGTCTATTGCTTGATCTCCCACAAGCTCTGGAAGCTCCCCTCTATCAATTCCCTTAGAAGTACTAAAAAGAACAATGTGTACTGAGCTGGTTATATGAGATAGGCAGAAAGAAGTAAACTGAAAACAGTTGTGGTTTGACTGAATGGTAGAAAAAGCAATGTAACTGTGAGTTTCATATGAGGCTAGATGATTACGGTATATCCTAAAGCATCACCCTCCTGGGCTTTCCACACTCAAGATTGTCAAGGTTTTACAGGCATTGACAGAGCAAACAAAAAACATCCAGTTAGCGAATGTCCTGAGGGTAAAAACCAATGAGAGGGAAAAGGAAAATGACAAGAATTGCGAAAGATAACAGACGAGACAATAATAGACAATAGTTTTCTGGAAATAATAATAATGAATATAATAATTATGGCTCACTGCAAAAGTGATGTGCAGAATGTCATTTCATAACACACCAGTTTAGTCAGCGTAGGAGCCCTGCCTGGTACTAGCCTGGTACTAGCCTGATACTAGCCTGGTACTAACCTGGTTCTAGGCTGGTACTAGCCTGGCTCCTGGGGGTGTGATGGTATGTGGAATATGGCAAGGTTATGTCCCTTTGTACCAGCTGAGCATCATTTAAATACCACAGCGTATCTGAACATTGTGGCTCACTAGGCGCATCCATTCACTGCTACATCAGAACTCCATTTTAAAGCCAGATCATTCTACTTGAATTGCCTGCACCTCAATGGGATAAGGTGGAACCAACTGTAGCATGGACCAACATCCCCGTGGAAGGTTTCCAACACCTTGTTGACTCCATGCCAGTGTTCAGACTGTTCTGGAGACGAAGTGGAGACCAACCCAGTACTAGATGGGTGTACCTAATAACAATTCAGTGTATGTTAATGTGTTTATGTCAAACAAATGGTACAAAACTTTATTTCTGTGTTTGTTTCCTGACAACAGTATATTATGTCAGCTGTGGAGAACAAAGTAGGCTTTGTGATTGGTTGGGTCAACGCCACAGACAAAGATGAACCGGGGACAGGAAACTGGCAGGTCAAATACAGTATTGCCAAAGGCGACTTCTCTGGGAGGTTTGCTGTCCGCACAGACCCTGTAACCAACCAGGGGATTCTGTCAGTGGTCAAGGTAAGATGTCCTCCGTCTGGCAGGTGGTGCATGGGGAAATTCCGGGCTCTATGTCAGAATTACAAAAAGGGCAATTGGTTAATCCAGTTTAGAGAGAGGCTATATTTAGGAAGCAGGACATGGGACATGACACTGTTACACCATCTAGTGGACACTTACTACACTGCATGCTGACCGGCCACAGCTCATCGTTCAGTTAAACACCTGCTACGTATCTTCAAGGACATGACTGATTTAACGGACTGATTCAAATGTCAGAATTGTTGGTATCCTCAACATGTGTGCCAAAATCACACTATTCAAGACAACGTTAGTCTGGTGGTTATTCCGTGCTGCAGTTTTTCAACTGTTTTTTTTGCAGGCTCTGGATTTCGAATCCCAAACAGAGCACACTCTGACCCTGACGGTGGAGAACCGGAACCCCCTCAGCGTCAAGGCCCCCAACGACCCCGTGAGCACGGCCACGGTGCTGGTGAATGTGGTGAACGAGAACGAGGCGCCGCGCTTCAATGAGGACCCCATAAGGATTGAGGTTCTAGAATCGGTGGCCCCTGGCTCCTTGCTGATCAGCAACATCGCCTACGACCCTGATAACGCCAAACTAAGGTAAGATATGTCTTCTGCAGAACATCCATCATGACTTAAAAGTAATAGTTTACATACTGTATCCATGAAGAAATAAACATGTTTTCCCATCAGGTATGATATACCTAGAGATCCTGAGGGTTGGCTTATCATCGATACAGAGACTGGAGACATCAAGGCCAGAAAATCGTTCAGTATCCATTCTCCTCACGTCAAGAACAACATTTACAACGCAGTCATCAGAGTCACTGACACCGGTGAGTGTCCTGAGTTACCGCCGTTACATACCCTGGAGACCTCAGGCCAGACAGGAACTGACCTAGTAAACAACGCTGTGTTTTTCTCCGAGACGCTGGTGGAATCTCGACGACGGCGTCTCTGGTGATCACGCTGAGGGAGACCAATGACTTCCCCCCTCAGCTCTTCCCTCTGGTGGGGACGGTGTGCCGTGAGGCAGCCCGGGGGACCTCTGGTCTGGTTCTGACTGCCGTGGACGAGGACTTGGCCCCCCATGCCGAACCGTTCACCTTTGACCTGCGTATGGATGAGTCTGCCAACTGGACCATCATACAGATTAACGGTAAGAACCACAAAACGTGAAGACCAAGGAAACGTTTGAGATGGTTTTCCTACCATCTAGCACTGACTTAGCCGATAACTACTTCATAGTATACGTATACTTACTATTACGGGGTCTTTGGTTGAAGGCTATCTTTGGATGAATGCACTAACGTCAATCACTCTGAGAACGTCTGCTAAATATTTACAATGTAAATATAATACGGGTTTCTGGTTGATCCATAATGTAGGTTCTGTGACACAACAGGCTGGTATGTGAAGGAGTGGAATAACTGGATCCTTTCCCTTGTAACTCCTCTCCCCAGGGACCCACGCTGTGCTGCATCCCCTGGCAGAGCTGGAGACGGGGGCATACGTGGTCACTGTGTCAGTGGCTGACTCCGGCACCCCTAGTCTCAGTGCGCCCGCCCAGGTCAATGTGACGGTGTGTTCGTGTGGAAAACACAGCGACTGTTACACAGAATCTGCCGCCCTGATCGGCTCCCGGGTTGGTGTCAGCATCATTGCCTTGCTGGTGGTAATGGCCAGTGTTGCACTCCTGCTCTGTGAGTTTTACCTGCATGACATCCCCTGAACCATGTCTATATGGACACACACACTCCTTGTCCCAAATGTGTGCCCGTGGTGAGATGTGGGTCTCTTGGTATTTGCAGTGTTGCTGTTTATGGCTGTAGCTGTGCGCAACTGCCACCACATAAAGAAGGGACAGGGGCTTCTGGTGGGGGAGTCAGATGACGATGTCCGTGACAACGTCCTGAACTATGATGAGCAGGGTGGTGGAGAGGAGGATGAGGTCAGTTAAACGCTTACTACCTATGTTATCCTACAGTCTGGGATAAGAACATTAGACCTGTTTGAATGGTTAAATATAAACACTGCTCAAACGAATTGAGAAAACGCTTAGATCACACATCGGATGGAAAAATGAGGGTCAAAATCTTTACTGTACATTGTGTAATTTGTTGAGAACAAAAAAACTAAAAAGCGATTATTGGAAACCAAAATCACCTACCAATTAAAGGCTGGATTCAAACTAACACCAAAATCCTAAGTAAACAATTGAAATCACAGACCGTTCCAACTTGTGTTAATTTCATCGCGGCAACTCATATTATGACTCAGTAGTGTGTATGGCCCCCACGTGCCTGTATGCACTCCTGACAACATTTGGGCTCCTGATGCGACGGTAGATGGTGTCCTGGGGGATCTGATCCCAAACCAGGATCAAGGCATCAGTGAGCTCCTGGACAGTCTGTGGTGACACTTGGGTTGCATGCATCGATAAAAAACATCCCAGAAGCTCTCAATTGGAAGGTCTGGGGAACATTGGCATCAATGCCTTTGTCGTCCAGGAACTGCCTACACACTCTGGCCACATGAGGCCAGGCATTGCCCTGCACCAGGAGGAACCCAGGGCCCACTGCACCAGCGTGAGGTCTGACAATGTGTCTGAGGATTTCATCCCATTACCTAACAGCAGTTAGGGTATTGTTGGCCTGCACGTGGAGGTCTGTGCAGCCCACCATGGATATGCCTCTCCAGACCTTTACTGGCCCACGGCCAAACCGGTCATGCTGGGTGATGTTGCAGGCAGCATAATGTTCACCACGGCGTCTCCAGACTGTTTCACATCTGCACCAATGGTGTTCTCTGGTGAATGCCAATCAAGCTGCATGGTGCTGGACTGTGAGCACAGGTCCCACTAGAGCAGGGGTGGGCAAATATTTTGGCTCGGGGGCCACATCAGGATTTTGAAATGAAATGGAGGGCCACATTTGTTTTTGTAATTTGTTAATCATAATTGATTTGGAGGCCAGAAAAAGGCAAATGTTAACCCTCGTAGCCCTCTGGGTCATTTGGGAACCCAAAATCCGTCTGTCAGAACCTTGACCTTTTGACCTCTCAGGAGGTTATCCTTTGTTTTAGAATGATGTCCATTACATTTTGGACTCTGAAACCCCATAACTGAAAGAAGGATGAATAGTTAACATTGTTTGAGAAGACTTAATGAGTTTATTAGTAACAATATGTGAAGAGAATACAAAAAACGTATGTTGACATGTAGTTGCTTTTA
>JACXGK010014488.1:0-11455 GCA_016801125.1 Novumbra hubbsi
GGTATACACAGGGACTAACACACACACACACCGGTATACACAGGGACGAACCCACACACCCCGGTATACACAGGGACTAACACACACACACTGGTATACACAGGGACTAACACACAGGGACTAACACACACACACACAGGTATACACAGGGACTAACACACACACACACCGGTATACACAGGGACGAACACACACACCCCGGTATACACAGGGACGAACACACACACACACCGGTATACACAGGGACTAACACACACACACACCGGTATACACAGGGACGAACCCACACACACCGGTATACACAGGGAAGATCACACGCACACACCGGTATATACCAGCTACAATGATCATGAGGTGATACTACTGCTACAAAACCAGATTGGAAGCCTGACAGAAATTTGTAACAAAGCAAATTCAATTCCAGTGAATAGGCATGATTTCGTTAAATAATAGACCTCCTCACATAAGGGTGATTATTTTTAATAATATTTTTTATTTATTGAGCACTTTTATTGTAACGATAATTATGTTTTTATGCCTTTACCCTGAATGTTAGGAGCCTCCAGAATGCCACAAGGCACTGGCAGGACCATTGCTTAGCCAATATTATGGGTTATTCAATTCATGAGGTGCTTTTTATGACAACAACATACTCTGTTTATAGTGGGACCAAAAAGAGGTCAATCGATTTGCTGTCACTTGCTGATTTAAGGTTAGGTTTAAGGTCAAGGCAACAGTTAGGGCTATTGTTGATTTATGTTACTTTAAGGTTTAGGCCAGTGGAATTTGCATCTGGCCCTCAAACCCAGTTCCACTCCATTTGTCTATTGCAACCCCATATTTAGCATTTTGTTCAAAAGGTCCAAATAAGGTCTAAATAAGTCACTGATAAGAGGGTTGCAATTACAAAAAATGTTGGAAAAAATTTCAATACCACATGTTTAGGCATTATGGGTTAGCTTTAGGGTTAGCCTTTAGGGACAGTTTATTTTCTGTGTAAATTATTTCGGCTTAGGTTAGGGAACATTTATTGTTTTGTGGTCCTCACAAGGATAGGAATTTACAACTGGTTGTGTTTGTGTCTACAGCCGAGGCTAAAGGTTTTGTGAATGACTGAAGTATTGGTTTACACAAAGTTTGCCAGATGTAACTATCGTATACTGCAGTATAATTACATGCATTTCATTAGTGTCAAAGACTTCTTGATGATCCAATAAATGGTAGATTTAGGTGCAATCTTGCTAGCAGCAATATCTTTGCTTGTGAAGCCCTTTTTGTGCAAAGCAATGATGACGCATGTGTTTCCTTGCAGTTAACCATGGTTAACAGAGGAAGAACAATGATTTCAAGCTCCACCAGCCTTTTAAAGTGTCCAGTCTGTTATTCTAACTCAGTCAGCATGACAGAGTGATCTCCAGCCTTGTCCTTGTCAAGACACTCACCTGTGTTAACGAGATAATCACTGACATGATGTCAGATGGTCCTTTTGTGGCAGGGCCGAAATGCAGTGGAAATGTTTTTTTTAGATTAAGTTAATTTTCATGGCAAAGAGGGACTTTGAAATGGATTTTAATTCATCTGATCACTCTTCATGACATTCTGGAGTATATGCAAATGAAAAATAAGGCAGCAGATTCATATTTGTGTCATTCTCAAAACTTTTGTCCACGGCTGTAGAGACAACTTGGTAGAGCACTCTCGTAGTGGAAACTACAGTGAGATGACGAGACGCAGACTTGCCAGAAGGATAACCGTTTGTGTGTGTGTGTGTGTGTGTGTGTGTAGGATAAGAGACCTGTATGCCCAGCTGATTGAGAAAGATGCCTTGATAAAGGTTCTTCAGCTGAGGAACTCTCGCCGTGACCTTTCCACCCTGCGCCCTGCAAACTCCACCCCCTCCATATCCCTAGCAACGGGTCTGCACTCACGACAAGCTTCACAGACAGACGAGAGGAAAGAGGGGAGGAGCTTCCTCCCGTCCCTTCAGCCGTTCTCCCACTCTTCCTCCTCTCTCCCTCGCTCAGCTCTCTCCCTCCCGTCCACCCGCTCCTTCTTCCCGGCCCTCAATCATTCCACTACGCTTTTACACTCTTCATCCACCCTCCCGTACTCCTCTTCCTCCTCCATTTGCCTGTCATCTACCCTCCCCGTCTCCTGCTCCCTCCCCCTCTCCACTATCTCTCCCTCCCTCCACCTCTCCTCCCTTCCCCTCTCCTGCTCCCTCCCCTCCACTCCTCTCCTGTCGTCCCATTCAAAGACAGGAAGTAGAGACAGCAGCACTCAGACTGAAAGAGGTTCAGAGAGCCTTAAAGTGTTGCCCCTCCCCAGTAGAGCCTGGCTGGGATTGGGCAAGAGCCAGAGGACAGGTGAGTGACAGGAGCTACTTTCAAACTAATGTTGGATACATAATGGTTTTCAGCGAACTATAAGTCTGTTAGGAGTCAATGCTTTTTATAATGCATTTTGTCTGTTTTTATGTTTAACGCATTTGCAGGCAATTGTTATGCTTTATTGGACATGAATGAGAAAGAGGAAATAATAGAGGATATATTTTTGCCATAAAGTACAGCTGGCAATATTCTACAGTGCTTCACAGGCCTTACATGTGTTCCAGAAGCACCCTTGAATTGAAATTAGATTTGGTTGATGCAAACCCTGATCTTCTGTGTTCACAGATAAGACTAGGACCCAACCTTCACACATGAACCTACCTGACACAGACATAGTGGAGATCCTGATATGATGGACTTAGTGAGTGAGAGTGTGAGAAAAGATGGTGTGAAGATGGTGATGCTATAGGACTTAATGATTAGGTGTAACAATAGAGAATGTATAGAAAATGTGACAAACTGGTAGATGAGTTGTAATAGAGTCTGTAGGATGGGAGACTGAAGACGGGTGAGGCTTGTTCCTCTTCTTAAAATGTGCCTTTATTGTGTGTGTTGTTTCATATTTTATTGCTTTTCCCCCAGGGTTAGGTGCTCCCCCAGGTGCGTGAGTGTGGATGTGCTTGCGTGTTTTCTGAGACTAGGTCACTTTTTTGTCAAACATGCATTTAAAGATTCATTTGTATGTTTAGTTCACCTTCATTGTTCCCAGCACCCAATCTGGTCGCCCTGCACTCCTGAGGGGTTAATAGTGTTAGTCAAACTGACTTTGTGTTGACCAGGTGAATTTAATTCAAAACGTTAATTAAAAATCTAGTTATTGTCAAAAAGAGATTTTCACGGGATTTGATTGTGCTGTGTCAACTAAAATAAACATGCACTCTGTCTCCCTCTCCTGACAGTCTTTGTAAGTTTTTTCCTCCTTCTAGTACGGTATTTCTGTCACTACACAACACCTTCAGTCCTGGATAACGAGCCCCTTCTATTATATATGACTAAGGAGAAAATGAAGTGTGGTGTGTGCCCTCCCATGGGTCCGCTGTAGAACTTGTCGAGGTGTCGTATTACCTCAGTGGCGAAACACTAAAGAACTGACAGCTGCTAAAGAACTGACAGCAGCCGCAAGGGAGTAACGTGGGCTGCTGTGTAATTTTATGTCATTAATTCTTCTTTTGCAAGAAGAAATGTTTAGTTGAATTTGACCCCCAAATGTATCTGTTGGCAAAAACTATCCTGATGTAAAGTTTAACTTCTGCTCAAGTTTTTTTCCCGTCAGAAAAAAGTAGTGTCATTTCGGGCTGATGTAACTTGAGCTATTGAAACAGGCACAGATCTCACCATGCCAACCAGCCTGCACATTTTGGTTGGAGAAGCCCAAGTACGTGGTGTGACGTAATATTCAAAGTGACTCTGAAAGGGGAACCTCCTGGTATTCAGATTTGCGCCGTGGTTTCTTACAACACAGAAACGATGGAAATACAGTTCTAACGCGTTATTAAACATTTGTATGATGCGGTTGAATGGAAGACATTGCACGGATCAACACTACAGCCATGCAGCACGGCTGGCATGAGTAGTAGGTCGCTAATGGAGCCTGGGGCAAAAGCATTTGTCGCCACTGGGCTTGAAAAGGTAAACAGCTAGCTAGCTAGCTAGCTAACGTTTACTAGCCTACTGAACTCAATACCTTCTCGACGAGAGAGCTAGCTAAGCATGTCTTTGTATTAGTGTTATAACTAGCTTTCTTGATTAATACTGTAGCTATACCAAAAGCAAAAAGAGCATTAAATATAAGTATTACTTGCTATTCACCAAATTTTAGCTGGCTAATAATTTGTCTTTCAGCAGCCTGCTTGTAATTTTGTGTTGCTTAATGCAAACAGCTGGACAGCTAGCTAGGGACCGTTCTCCAGAGAAGTAGTCCACTGAAGATGGCGTGTGTGGTTTGTGATCCAATAGGATGGCGTCACGTTTGATGGTTTGTCATCAATGTAAAATGTTTTAGCTTGTGATTACTTGTCACTGTTTGTCTGCAGCAGGATCCCTCTGTTGGCGTGGTGATGTCAGATATTCTGTCTCTACCCTCTTACAAAGACTACCCGTCAGGGAGCCCCTTCATCAAAACCACCCTACCCTCATACACACGTACATGTTGCAACACCCATGTATCCCGCCAGACATCGCCCATCAAGGCCTTCCCAGAAAGCAGCAGTGCAGGTAACCAATCAAGACATATATTGCTGAACTGCAGACACTTGTTACTTTGTTGTGGTAAGGCAGGTCTCCATGGCTACTGATGGGGACACATGACACCACTCTTGAGTATTTAACCTTTCATCCCTCTATATCTTAATTCACCGGTCTCTATTCTTCACCCTCTAACCTTTTATCGCTCTATATCTTAATTCACCGGTCTCTATTCTTCACCCTCTAACCTTCTATCGCTCTATATCTTAATTCACCGGTCTCTCTATTCTACACCCTCTACACCCAACCATTCCTCTATATCTTCACTTTCTATCTTTATTCACCCGTCTCTCTCTATTCTTTAATCTCTAACCTTCCATTCCTCGATATCTTTATTTAACGGTCTCTATATATCTTCCCTCTCTAACCTTCCATCCCTCTATATCTTTATGCACTGGTCTCTCTCCATTCTTTTTCTCCTGTAAGCATCTGAGGGAGGTTCTTGATGATAGGTTTTTCTCCTAGGTCTGTTGGTGAATACCTGTTATAATGTAAGCCTACATGTGTGTGAGAGAGACTGCTGATTGTACACTATCTAATGTTCAGTGCTTTGAGTGCCGCTGTGTGTGTCCTGGGGGCTGCTTATTTGGCAGCTATATTGAGCAGGCTTTTACTGTCCAGCTTCTATAGTACCAGCCCATCATGTTACACCTGAACAGCCCCCCGGTTACCTGTGAATACATACAGCAGTGACTTTCAGGAGTCTGGCCCCAGTTCACAGACTGACATTACGTGGCCTAGAAATGACAGGCTGGCATATGTCAAGGGTCTGCGAGGTTGGGCAGCTTGTGTGTGGGGAAGCTGCTACACCTCCTCCACCCGTAATCTTCCTCAAATGTTCTTGCATAGTTAGACCGTTTCACACATTTAAGTTACACCCTCACTGAATTGTCCATGGTTCAAACTAAGTATTTAAAGGCTGTGTGTGTGTGTGTGTGTAGCGATTCTGTCTGCTCTGATAAACCTGCAGGAGAAGATCAGGAGGCTGGAGTTGGAGCGAGGCAGAGCGGAGCGGATTCTTCACAGCCTGGAGGCATCTCACACGCACACTGACCTGAAGAGGGACAGGCACCCTGACCTGAAGAGGGACGGGCCCCCTGACCTGAAGAGGGACGGGCCCCCTGACCTGAAGAGGGACGGGCACCCTGACCTGAAGAGGGACGGGCACCCTGACCTGAAGAGGGACGGGCCCCCTGACCTGAAGAGGGACGGGCCCCCTGACCTGAAGAGGGACGGGCACCCTGACCTGAAGAGGGACGGGCACCCTGACCTGAAGAGGGACAGGCACACTCGACACGCAGACTCCCGTGGACACTCAGACACACGCACAGACACGCACACACACACCGACGCGCACACACACACCCACGCACACACACACACCGACGCACACACACACACCCACGCACACACTCAAGGAGAACCAGGAAAGACCAGCCACCAGCCAGAACCCAACCAAGGTGACGGACGCGTGGCACTGGTGGGACACACATCTGTGTGCTGGCTTCTTCTGCTGTGAACTGATGCCCCTTCTGCCCGCTCTGATTCCTAGTGTTAGTGGTCCAGTTGGCCGAGGCAGAGTCTCGCTGCAAGCTGTTGGAGAGACAGCTGGGATCCACGAGGAAGATGGTCTGCAACGCCGAAGCGGACAGAACCGCCCTGCTAAAAAGACAGGTTGGCCTGATGTAGCGTTACCTAGACTAATGAGAATGGCTAACGAGGTTAGCGTATGATATTCCTGTGTTGAGCTGTGTTTCTGTACTTCGGTCACGGCTAGAAGGGCTACAGCTTATGTCAATGTTATTTCCTGCCCGATTGCTATACCAGTTAGTTAATTGGCTAGTTGGGCAATGTTACACCAAAGGCGCTCATTAAGGTAATGAGAAACCTCTTGGTCTTGCTGCACAGTGGCATTCATGTGACATCATCTGCATCCCTTCTGGCCATGTATGTGTAATGGCTCCCAGTGAAACTGCGTTACCATAGTGACTATTCCAGGTTTCCTTGGAGATGATCAAGTCAGCTGACCAGTCCCAGATGGAGAAGCTGGATTTACTGGAGCAAGAATACCAGAGACTGACCTGCACACAGAACCATGCAGAGGTACCACGCACACACACACACACACACACACACACACACACACTAGGAGTTTGTGGGTCTGACAAGTGTGTTTCAGAGAAAGATCCGTAAGTTGGAGCTGAAACTGCTGGAAGAAGAACACCAGAGAAAATTGGTTCAGAACAAGGCCTACCAGGTACATGCACACACACGCACAAACACTGGACAGGTGTACTATAGCTATAGTATATTGAGCTCTGCTCTTTGTCTGTCCACAGTTACAGACGGGTCTAGAGGCCAATCGTATCCTGATTCAGTCTGTGTCGCCCCGCCCTCCCAAAGCCAGAAGTAGAAGCAGAGAGAGGAAGCCCGTCTTCAAAGTAAAGAACGGACAACTTAGGAGCCTTGTGGTGCTCTAGTGTTTTGCTGTTAGAGATGAATGACAGTGGATCAACCCAAACAATCCTTTGAGCCGATATCTGCAAACACCTTTGCCAATATGACTTTGTCTGCTGTCCCAGAAGGCTTTGCAGCAGCCATCACCTACGAAGCCACATTACCGACTGAGCCTAGGAGACGTGCCTTTTGTGGCAGGGAAGGTACGAACACACACACACAACTTATTATGTGCAGAACGTTACAAACACAGAACCTCCTCATGTCTCTCTCCGCCACAACCCCCCCACCAGTCGGCAGGAGGCAGCCACTCCGTCAGGGCCAATGTCCAGTCAGTGCTCTCCCTGCTGAAGCAGCACCAGCCCCAGCTATGTAACGCCCGGGTCCTCTGTCACGCCCCTCTGGCCCTGCCAGCCAATGGCAGCCACTCAGACAGTGGCTCCTCCTCCTGTGGGGAAGAGCTGTCCGACCTCCTGCTAGCCCTTCAGGATGAACTGGGACACATGAGCCTGTAAGTGTGTGTGTGTGTGTACAGGTGAGGGCCAAACATCCCCACATCAAAATGAAAGATAGTTTACTATTAATGTGTCAATGAGAGACCACGCGTTGTATACTCATTTAGAAGGCAATGTCAGTTCAGGTTTTTTAAGTTTGCACATGTTAGTCATTTGCAGATGCCCTCATTCCAGTTAGTGCATACACTTATGGGAAGCTAGTTGGGACCACCCTCATTCCAGTTAGTGCATACACTTATGGAAAGCTAGTTGGGACCACCCTCATTCCAGTTAGTGCATACACTTATGGAAAGCTAGTTGGGACCACCACTCAACTCTCTAGTAGTAAGTACAATCTACTCCATGAAATGGGTGTCGGCAAAAGTCAATGCTGGGTGTGGATCTAGAATTGTTTTAGGTACTCTGTAAAAAGTTGGGGTTTAAGATGTTTTCTGAAAATGGGCAGAGACTCTGCTATCTTAGCATCAAGGAGGACGTTGATTCCACCGTTGGGGAGCAGGGAAAGATAATGCCATAACGTAGGGGTGTGACTGGCAAGACGCCAGGAATAGCTTGGTTGGGATGTAGAGGTTAAGCATTTCCTGAAGGAAGGAAGAATTAGATCCCTAGATAAGCGCCATGGTTTTGTAGCGAGCGCTGGCTTCAACATTGAGGGCTAATAGAGGTCTCTCTCTGTCTGTGTTTGTGTGTCTGTTTCAGTGAGCAGCAAGAGTTGGGGAGGCAGGTGGATGTGTGTGTTGGTGACCAGGAGAGGAGGGAGCTGGAGAGAGAACAAGAGGTTCTCCTCAGGAGGATGGAAAGGAAAGGAGAACAGATCAGCAAGCTGCGCAGGCACCAAGCACAGGTACCCACACACACTGGGGTTTGACTCACCCCTATTTGACTGGAGTTGTTATCTCTATCTGCATGCTCAATCTGATTCAATATAAAGGTATTTAATGGCGTTGGACTGTTTACATTGCCACAATGCATTTTGGTTATACATTATATGCTATATACAGTGTTGTAAAAAAGGGCAAATGGTTAACATAACAAGTGAATACAAATATAAGATTAATACTTGTTAGGTTCCCAATGTGTTTCTCTACTGGTTGTTCTTTTGTCATTGCAGTGGGTCATAAGTCGATCTGGGGATTTCTTTCTCTCGTAATGTAAACAACCCCTTAATAGGCTCTTCTCTCAGTTAATCTCTCTGTAGACATTTCAAGCAAAAATGATGTACTTGTGTACTGGAAAATCTCTCTCACTGCCTCATTCTGTAGGTAACGAGACTGACAAGAGAGGTTCATGGTCAAAGGCTCGGTGGGAGAGGAGAGATCAAAGTGACCACCACCGTGACCACACGTGGTCGCTCTGCCGGAACAGTCAAGGTTCGACCGGGCGACCGCAGTAAAAACAGTCTACAACTGCTCAAAGACATGAGGTCACTGCAGACCTCACTGCAGACCTCACTAAGCCCAGACCAACCACATTGGAACTGTTGAACACAACGGGACCAACTACGCTGCTGGAACTGACAACTGACGTGGTCACATGGATGGGAAACGGACCGGGCACCCAGATAGACGACCAGAAATGGTCGACCAACAGGTCTCTGGTTTCCGTCCAGATGTGACGGAACATGAAGCCAGACGTATTGCAGACATTGAGGCTGTATAATGTCCAGGGCATTGTGGGTAGGGAGGTGTGTGATAATGTATTTATGATGGGGTGATTACATACTACAAGCGTCTCCTAAGAGAACAACTAGCAGGAATACACTTTGTTGTGTGGTTGTGTGTATTTAATAGTGTGCAGTGAGATGGAGTTGAGGACTACAGGGAGATTGTAAGGGGAGGACGGCTCATAATTACAGTTGGAATATAGTGAATGGATGGTTTCCATGTGTGTAAAGACAATGTGTTTGATACGGTTCTATTACCCTTCCAGAAGAAGCTTTAAGCATGCTCTCTTATAAAGGTACAACCAGTCACCGTTGAGAACTGGACAGCCTTGGGACCTCTCTAAAGGTGCTGTGAGTGGTGTCTACTGTCTCTTATGTTATTGAATCTGACCAACATTTGACCTTTTTTTGTTTACTACTTGTTTATATAAAGTTGTGTTTCAAATGTTATGAAATAAAGTATTTATTTTTTTAGTGTTGGCCCCTTGCTTACACAAACAAATGGGATGCATATTATGTGGAGGTCAAATTATCAACATTTGTCAATATTTTATTATATACATTTGTCCTACTTTATATACTGTTGTTGTAAAATGTCTTTGCTCATCAAAAATGTGTTGCAGTAAGTTAATTGTATGCTTTGTTATATTTAGATATGCAGGAGTAAGCTAAATAAGTCTTTCATTCTGGGTGATATTCTTAGGTCTTGTACCTGGTTCCTGAGTTAACAGTTGGCCAAGGAGAACAGATTTGTTCTCCTTGGGTATCTCCACAACCAGTCAGTTGATTCAAGGATCTATGCCTCTATATCAGGGGTCACTAAATGGCGGTCCGAGTCCAGACCCAGGCGGTGTCCTATCCGGACCAGGACCTATAACCATAACCGGTATATTATTGAGAACTGATACACTTTGACGGAACATTTCCATTTTAACCTGCACAACGTTTCTAGCCTTTATGGCACTGGTTTAGCGACCCAGGAAACTCAGACCAATCACATATGCCCTGTAAATCACCAAACGTGAAGCTACTCAGCCAATCAAATGTGTGCACTGGCCTCAAATTCGAGTGATACACACACTAACAGAAACGGAAGATAGACGAGAGGTTGCCCAATAGTCGGAGAACTAAAATAGTCAGAAGAAAGTTATTTGTCATGGCGTGCTCTAGAAAGAGAAAAGCAGAGAGAGAAAACAAAGCTTTTAATGTGGACTGACTCTTATTTGTTCATTTTCCCCACGGTTAGTTCAAAAACAACATGTTTTAATATGTTCCGAGACCGTGGGGATTAAAAGCGGTAACGTGCAGCGCCACTACGAGACAAAGCACACATCCTTTGAGGACAGATACCCACTCCAATCCGAACTGAGGGCACAGAAATGTAACGATCTTGACGAAGAGCCCAATGTGATCGATCCACGAAATCCTAGCACATTCATTCACTGCCCAACAACGTACTAACAAATGTTCCCATAAAGTTGCTTGCGAAATGGAGTTAACAATTTTTTTTTTAATTAACCAGTAAAAAAAGCTCTAAAGCTCTTATGTATTTTAGTTTTGATTGCAGCCTTTATTTTATTTCAAATGGGACAATGCACGTTATTATTAGAGTACTTACTATTTATAATTCAATATTCATCTTATACATAATTTATATAAAACCATTTATAATTCAAGTTCAATATAAAAACTTACAATACATGTTGTTGAAATATTATTGAATTGTACACTACTTTTATTTGAGTGTCTGTTGTTTACTACATACATATAACTACTAGACTACTGCAATATGTATGGCACTGAATCATACCGCAAATAAGACATGATGTTCCGGACCTTTGCGTGAGGTAATTTGATCTAACTGGATCTCTATAGATTTTAATTAAATACCCCTGCCCTATAGTCTCTATGGTTACCACCTTTGTTCTCCTTGGGTATCTCCACAACCAGTCAGGTGATTCAAGGATCTATAGTCTCTATGGTTACTCCCTTTGTTCTCCTTGGGTATCTCCACAACCAGTCAGGTGATTCAAGGATTTATAGTCTCTATGGTTACTCCCTTTGTTCTACTTGGGTATCTCCACAACCAGTCGGGTTATTCAAGCATCTATGCCTCTATAGTCTCTATGGTTACTCCCTTTGTTCTCCTTGGGTATTTCCACAACCAGTCAGGTGATTCAAGGATA